>CATKHJ010128667.1:0-16711 GCA_949750685.1 Vernicia montana | reverse complement strand
TATTATTCTTTATATTGCTTTGTCTGCTTTATTATTTTTTCCTTTATAGTTTCTTTGCATATTCCTTTTTCTTTCATCTTCTTCTTTTAATTATTTCTTTTGCATAATTTATTGCTTTCCCCTTTTCTTTGTATGCTCCATTTCTCTTTCAATCCTTTTATTTAGTCAATCACTTTAGAAATGCATGTTAATTAGAACCTGATTTAATTAACTTGTTAATCAGTTGATTCATTTGTTTGTTAATTAAAATCTGACTTAATTAAAAACTTGGTAAACAATTTGGTTTGATTAATCAATTAATCAACCCACCTTTTAATCAATGAACTGAAACATGATAAAAGGCTAAGACTAAAAAAACCTCCCTTTTGCAAGAAGTGTGAACTACGTAGATTTTGATTCCCATTTAAAGGGATACGTAGACATGCTTGTCTAAAATATCAAATCCAATTGAAATGAAATTTTTTCCTCCTTCACCTTTTCGCATAGTTTAAGTTTTGTGTTTTTCTTTCATTTCTTTGTTTTATTACCTTTGTTATTGGATTCAATTTGGGAAATGTATGACTCTCCTATAACCCATAAGGGCTAGAAGGAGTATCCCCTAATTTTATTTATGTTGTAAATTTATTTATTTCTTCTATTGCTTCTATTATTTCTTTTATTGCTTTACGTTACTTTAATTCATGCAATATTTAATTGTTTATATATTATAACTGTTCATGAAATTTATTTTAAGCCATTAAGCATTAAACTTGCCAAACCAATTAAAATGAACTGAAAACCTAGTCCCCGAATCCTCTTTGGTTTCGAGGCTAGTGATCTTTTTCCTTTAGGATATAATTGGAGTCACAAATGAGTTTTTACCTTATATTTTTTCAAATAAAAATAAATTAATGTGGTAACTCCTAATGCATCATTTCAAAATCAACCAATCTAAACAGGAGGGTTCCATCGTGAGTTCAAATCTGAATGAGCATTTCAATCCCCTCTAGCGGATCGGACCGGTGCCCGGGGGAGGCCTCACACTAGGCTATCCCTATAATATCATCATCAATCATATATCATCTCATATACATAGATCATTATATAATCATATACATTCCTGTGTTAGTATGAGTTGGATCCACATCCTCCTATTTCCATCACAATCACAAGCATACATAGCAATCATAGATTTCATAACATATATACATAATGACATACACATACGTGATGCTCTTAACTTAATGCAAGTAATGATAGTTAATATGAATATAATATTCATTCAGTTAATGCATGAATATAATACTTAGATGCAGAATTAAATTGAAAAATATTAACTCACAAACTTGACGAAAAATCCAACTAACTCTACTTGGAGCATCAGTCAGTCATCTGGTAATTAGGAAAAACTCTTGAAACACGTACACTGGATAACAAATAAGGAATATGAGAATAGGACTAACTCAAACTTGAACCCTTAAAACTATACTTAACGACTATAAAGATTCTGTCGAAATTTCGGCAGAATCTCCCCTATAACTAGGACATCACTCTGCTGAAAGAAACGAAAATAAACACTTCTAAAAATCTTGCAAGACTCAAAACAATCAACATCTCAACTACCCCTCTCGGCCTCCATACTTGACAAACATTACAATCATCTCAATTCTCCAATTATATATATATATATAATAAATTATATAAAGGTATATATATATATATATATATAATAAATTATATAAAGGTATATATATATATATATAATTTATATAATAAATTATATAAATTCCTTTATATAATTTATTATACAAATAACTTCTTTATTAATAAAACTAATTTAGTTTATAAACCGTTTAAAATCAATGCAACTCCTTAAATTAGTAATTAATATACATATACTTGCATATAACTCTATAAAATTATTTATTTGAGTAGACGACTTAAATATCAAAATTCACATTAATTTAATTTAACTTACCAATAATTGTCTATAATTTAAAAGAAACATAAATCTATCTCAAATACATCAATAAAATCTCATAATAATTTTAAATTATTTAATTCATTATAAATATCATATATGCATATAAGGAAAATAAATCGCTTAAAAGAAACCTTTTAACACTTTAAATTATTTTTATAAAATTAATTAATTCAATACTCAATTAGAAGTAATATAAATTTCATTTCGATAGTTTATTAAAAATGATAATAAATTATTCTCAATAAATTTATAATAATTGCAAATTCATTAATTAATTCAAGGAACATAAATTTAATTCATAAATATACAATTACTTTAATTGATTTCACTTATTAATAATTAACTATATAATTAAAATAGTGTTCTAGGCTTACCAGAGTTGAATTCTCGCAAACTAACTTTGGAATCACGATATACGCGTAAAATGTAGTCCACCCTAATTTCTAGATCACCAGTGACGCTTGGGGTCCACTCGCCGTCGTCAACAGTGGCGGATGGAGGCATCGTTTACACCATCTTGTAGATTGCGAGCCGCTGATTCAAAAATTGCTGGTGGTGTCAACTCATCCCTCTATGCTCGCCGAAAAATGCCTCGAAAAGTGAGGAAGACATAATCTTCTCTCTTCAATTTCGAGGCTTCCGACGTCCCCAATGGTTGGGGTGGGTACCAAAATACTCATGGACTCACGAGTTTCAAAACGGTACCAAGTTTGCTCGGAACCGTGGCTGGAATCGGTCGAAATCGTGGTTGGCAGCACTGACGGTGGAGGGGAGTCCAGACGGCTTTGGGTAGTGCGTGAGCCTCTTTCCATCGTCCTTTCTTGCCGATTTTGGTCCCCTCATGATCGCATGTGGATGAGGAACGCAGTGGTGGCGACGATGTCTGTGCAGCGGCGGTCGGAGATGACGATCGGAGCTTCGTTCTGCGTGTGTGTGTTTGTGTTCTTCGTGCCTGACCAGACAAAAATTTGATTGGTCCTCTTTGGACCAATCAGGCAGCAGGTAAAATTTTATCTAATGAAACTTTTTTTTTTATTAATTAAACTTTCATAATTCAAAACATAAATAATTATTTTCATAATTATTTTCATAAACTATTTTTATTTCATAAAATATCAATATACATAATTTTTCATTACTTTTAAACATATATACATACATTTTTAAAAATTATAATAAAAAGTCTAAAATAAAAATTTTTTATAATTCTTTCGAGTATCATATACATATTACTTAAAATATTAATATAATAAATTAAATATAATTAAATAATACATTGTCTTATAAAATAAGAATTTTTAAAATTAATAAAAATTTGAGTCATTACAATTAGGTACTTTGGGTAAGCTGAAACAACCGATAAGGTAATTAGGTACTTAAGTAAACCAGAACAATCGGCAAAGTAATTAGGTACTTAGGTAAACCGGAACAACTGAAAAAGTAATTAGGTACTTGGATACTTGGGTAAACCAGAACAACCAGTAAGGTATATTAGGTACTTGGGTAAATAGGACCATCCTGCTCCGATACCATATTAAATTTTTAATATAGATTTGGGAGAACCAACCTTAACAACCTTAAAAGCTAACTTGTTAAGGTTGGAGAGTTCATTTCTATATTAATCACTTAACATTTTTGTATTTATTAGATGTGTGATACTCTAACAAATATCCTAATTAAGAAGAATGAAAATAGAGGGAGAGTTTTTGATCACTCAAAAATGGAGATGGAGTAGCTCCGTATAAGGCGGAGCTGCTGAGCATCTTCCAAGTCCTGAATAAAATATCTTATTTAATATATAGAAGAATTCAATTTCGCATGCAAGATTGCTGTTAGCATTTAATGAAATGCAAAAAAGTTTCAATACAAAGAGACAACATAACAATATGGAACACTAAGTCACTAACAAGCAGCATTCCCAATTCTATGTAACAAAACAATAGGCAAAGGAAAATGCTGCATTCTATGCAACTCAATTTACCCAACCTTTAGAAAATGGCAGTTCTCCATGACACCAAGGGTGTTAAAAGTTTTTACTTGTTCTCCTACTGCTACAACCAAGTAGTCATATTCCAGAGAAAAATCTCCACTCCCAATGCACTATTCTCAAAATTAGACTTGTAGAAAACTTTGTTGTTTGCAACATTGATCTTGAAGCATTTTGCCTCCCAAAATTGAATTTCTTCTTTTCTTTGCCAATATAAAATAGAAATTATAGCAAGAGAAACAAGGAAAATAGAAATTCTATGCATATTTCATTCTGGCTCCATAGTACTTCAATCAAGCACATGCAAAACTTAATTAAAAATAACCCAGGAATTAACATTAAGAAAAGCAAGACCATAATTTTACACACAAAAACTCAATTTCATGAGAGAATCGAAATTAACAAAACCCAATCAAAACCCATAACAGAGAGAAAACAAATAACCCAGATTCATGCATTTGAAAACCCAAATCAAAATCAAATCTAATTATCACAACAATTCAAAAAAACAAAACCCTAATTAACATATACCCCCCTATTTAACAAAAACTCATAACCCATCAGTTATAATTAACAAGTATTTTAAAAAAAATAAATTACTTACCTAGATCTTGGAGGCGATGACGACAGACAGAAGAACACCAAAACCGGCGATGGGCAGCAAGCTTTCCTTTAATGACGGCGAAAACAGAGGTGAAGAGCAGAGATTAATGGACATATCAATGAAAAGAGATTAATGAGATTAATTGACAAATTAGGGTAATGAGAGAAAAGTAAAGAAAAATTAATTAAAGAAAAATGAAAAGAGGGAAGAGAGTGGGAAGAAATAATAGAGAAGAAAGAATTAAGGCCTTTGTGCTTGAACGACTCAAATTAGAAAGAGAGAGGGAAGAATACGAGCAAAAATGAAAAAAATTAGGATTTGTGACCTTTTTATATTAAAAAGCTTAGTGACGCACTGCCTGCGTCAAAACGACATCACTAATCTCTCATAAGTGAAATGACACCAATCTTGTCGTTTCACTTATATGAGCTTAGATGGCGTCACTAAATATTTAAGCGTCGCTAAACTTGAAATGTGCGCCACTACTGTTGTTGCCACAGAGGAGCCTAAAAATAAAAGAAAGTTGGCACCACCATTAGCGATGTTTGTCCTTCGCATCGCTATATAGCGACGCCATATTTACCGCCACATTATGGTGGCAAATACAGTGACGCAATTATGACATCGCTAGGTTTAGCGTTGCAATGGTGTTGCTGATGGTGTTGGAGTAACAACAATTTTAATTTCATCTCCATGGTGTCACTAGTGCGTCATTAAATAACGATACTTTTGTGGTGTCGCAAATTTGCGACGCTATATTAAAAATTTCTTGTAGTGTTAGCTCACAACAACCATCTAATTTTCAAGATGTTTCTAATGGGATGAACAAAAGAGTTTCAGACAGTATGAACCGAACATTAACACCAGAAGTGACATCTAAGGAGATTAAAGAAGTAGTTTTTTCGATTCACCTAACCAAAGCACCAGGTTTGGATGGCATGACTGGTTATTTTTTCTGCATATACTTGAATACTATAAGCCTAAAAAGTTGCACAACCATTAAATGTTTCTTCAAGGGAGGTCGAATGCTAAAAAGCTTAAACCACACGGTCCTTGCATTGATCCCAAAGGTCCAAAATCCAAACAATATGACTCAGCTTAGACCCATTAGCTTGTGCACAGTGATGTATAAAATTATAGGCAAAATTCTTGCAAGAGGACTCTAGAAAATTCTTCCCTCCATCATTGGTGACAACCAAAGCACTTTTCTTCCTGGTAGATTGGCCTTAGATAATATTTTAATTACTCATAAGTTGATGCATGATTTAAAAAATGGGAGGAGAGGTAGTATTATGGACATGACACTAAAGTTAGATATGAGTAAAGCCTATGCATGAAAGAGTGGAATGGGCTTTCTTAGAACACATGATGAGGATTTTGGGTTTTTATGAAAAATGGATTCACTGGATCATGGAATGTATAACCACTGTTTCATATTCAGTGAATATTAATGGTGAATCCTATAGTTATTTTCAACCGACAACAGGCCTTCGATAAGGAGATCCACTTTCACCTTATCTTTTCATCAAATGCGCTAAAGGATTCTCAAATCTTTTTGAGCAAGTTGCAATTTAGCTAAATATAAGATGTCCAATAATATCTCATTTGCAATTTGCATATGACTCAGTGGTATGTTGCAAAGCTGGCATTGAGGAATTCTATAATATATGTAAATTATTGGACACATAGCAAAGCAAGTGGACATGTCATCAATATGGACAAATCAACTTTATTTTTTAGTAAGAACACTTAATAATATATGAAAGCACAAATTGGACAACAAATGGGTATTAGGCATATTGGTGGTCAAGATAAATATTTAGGCTTGCCTGCAATTATATCAAAGTAAAAAAATCAAACTTTTCTGGAACCAAAAGAGAAGATAAACCGTTGGCTCCTAGGTTGGAAAGAACAATTGTTGTCGCAAGGAGGTAAAGAAGTTCTTATCAAGGCCATAGCTACTGCCATTCCTATTTACACTATGTCATGCGTCAAACTCCCTAATAGTTTGTGCAAACAAATAAATAGCATGATAGCGAATTTTTGGTGGGGATAAAGGCAACATGAGAAAAAAAATGCATTGGATTTCATAGGGAAAACTATACAAACAGAAAGATATTGGTGGCATGGGATTCAGAGACCTTGGAAAGTTCAACTTAGCTCTACTAGAAAAATAAATGGAGACTAATATCAAAGCCCAATTCTCTTATTGCAAGGCTTCTCAAAGGTAAATGCTTTGCTTATTCTTTTTTCATGGAAGCAAAATTGGGTAATAATTCGTCTTAGGGTTGGAGAAGCATACTATCAGGCAGAGAAGTACTAGAAAAGAGTATTCGATGGCAAGTAGGAAATGGTCGCTCAATTCACATATCAAAAGATGCTTGGTTGCTGACCACATATCCCTTTAAACCAACAAGTGTTTAGGATTCCAATCATTTTTTTCATGGGTAAGCCAATTAATTGATGAAGAAAAAGGTGTGTGGAAATCAGATATGATATCTACTCTATTCAATGAACAAGATACTCAAAATATTTGAGTATTTCTATTAGTTTGATGGGTAAAAATGATCGGCTTATTTGGCATTTCACTAAAAATGGGAGGTATACGGTGAATTCGGGGTATCATGTTCAACAGTCGACTGAGCAAAATGGGGTTAATTTTCGATGGAAGAGCATATGGCAATTGGAAATACCCAATATGCTGAAAATTTTTATGTGGAAAATGTTAGCTAATGGATTGCCAATAGAAACACTGCTCAAATCTCGAATGCCTAACTAGGGGGGAAGCATGCAAATTTTGTGGTGAGATCGAATCAATTGTGCATTTGTTTTTCTCATGCCCATGTGCAAAAGCTATTTGGTTTGCTTCTAGCCACTCTATTCAATCTGAAAGCATTATTGGTGTAGATATTAAATCATGTTGGATTAATCTAGAAAAAGGAATTAAAGATTTGTTTAGTGATATTTCTCCTTTGCAGTTTGTTGTTTTTTCTACTTTGGTGGATGTGGAAAGCTAGGAATGAGCTACTTTTTGAAAAATAGATGTTGGCCAACTAGAGAAATTATTCATAGAGCTATTTGTCATTTGGAGGAATATCAATCTTGTGTAGAGAAAAACATAATAATAGAATCAATGCCACGCCCTCCTACTCCTACTAGAAGCTAGGATCCTCCACCATGGGATGTCTTAAAAATAAATTTTGATGTAGCATTAAGTAAAATTCAAATCATCAGGGCTGGTGGGATTGTGATTAGAGATAGCACGAGATTTGTGGTCTTGTCAATGGTAAAAAGATTTCTTAATATCACTAATCCAACAGCCCTTGAAGCTTTGGCTCTTCGTGAAGCTGCACCTCTAGCACGAGACAAAAGAATAGAAAAGGTGATTTTTGAAGGTGATGCAAATCAAATCATTGATGCTACCAATGGAAAAAGTATACCAGATGTGGATTGGAAAAATCTTGTCCATGATACCTCTCTCATTGCACAAGCTTGTAAGGAAGTGAATTTTAAATTTGTTTGTAGGGAGTGTAATTGGATAGTTGATCTTTTGGCTAAGAAAGCCCTAGTAAATGATTTAATTTGTAATGATAATATTTATAGGATGAGCTGGCTTAAAGAGCAAGTACTCCAATCATAACAGCTCATTTTATGTTGTATTCCCGATTTTTATTTTGTCAATGAAATCAGTCAATCTTTGGGGAAAAAAATGTACCTATAAAGATAATTGTTATTACAAAAGACAACCAAATGGAATAAGGGGGATGACACCAGAATATGCATCAAAAATTGAAAATCACTTTTTAGGGTCAGTTAATTGAATTGAATAACATCATCATTTGATTTCTTGATTTTTTCTAATAATTTGTTGAATGTAACTCATTTTAATTTAATTTTATCTCTTTTAGTTCCGATTGAATTTCAATAAAAAATTTGAAACATGAACGCACGTATATATGTTTAAGATATAAATTATTTTTAAGCCTTTACTTACAAACTTGAGTTTTTAAATTGAGTATTTTTTTTGTCTAATATCGAAATTTCCTGACATCAATTAAATTTAAGAATTCTTATTTGTAAACACTTTCTAAAGTCCAAAGATCTTTTTTCACAAGCAGTTTCTTATTTATACTTTCACTACCGGAAAAACACCAATTACCAACAGAATATTCTATCGGTAAACATATTAATTCCATCGATAAAGTAAATTATCAACGAATTACAGACGGACAGTAAATGTCAGCGAAGTCGTGGTCGGTAAAATATTATAGATGGCCGACGGAGGTTCCGTCGATAATATATTGAGCCACTGTCGGTAACTTTACCAACGGAGAGAAATTTGTTGGTAAATGTTGTTGTCAATTCGTCGGTAATTGGACTATAAAATAAGAAAATAAATTTAAAAAAAGGTAAATTATGTCAATAATCCGTCGGTAAATAATAAAAAATTAATTAATTAATCAAAATTACGTTGGTAAAGAATAATAACAAAATATAATTCCGTCGGTAATGAATGAATTGTAATTTTTTTTAATTTATAATTTAAGCTCTTATATATATATATATATATATATATAAAATTTAATTGTAAATATAAAAATAAATATATTAACTTATATTAATGTAAAAAAAAACACATAAAAAAATAATGTCACAATATTAACAAAAAATTCAAAAGTAATGTCACAATATAACTAAATAAAAAAAAATCTAAGTAAGATCTGTTGCGTCATCATCGCTCTCCTCCTAATCCAACAGATAGTCATCGCCATCATCATGAGCAGCAGTATCTCCAAGATGTACTGGCAGAGGAGGAGGAGGATCTGTAGTGGCAGCAGGCTGTAGATGAGCTGGAAGAGTTAGCCCAGTGTGTTGTGACACTATTTGCAGCCACTCCTCTAGAGTATGCATCTGAGCATCAACAGTCCTCATCCTCTTATCTACTTGCCTATCCACTTCTCGTTTAATGTCCTCGACTGAAGGGGGTGGGGCAGAAGAAGTACTGACACTAGGATGTGCATAAAAATGCGAGGTCTAAGAACTGATGCTGTAAATCTTGCTCTTCGTCTGTCCCCCAACAGACTGAATGTATAACTCTCTCTCGTCCATCTAACGAGGCTCAGTGGATCCCGGGGCTGGATGTGACAATTGCTGACGCAAGTTGTTGATATTCTCCTGCATTTATATAATATTAGTGATTATCATAATACTATAGTATTATAAAATTTTAATTTTACTTTAACCGTTTTGTTACTTACATTAACTCTTCGAGATCTGATATCAATAAATGTCTGCCTATCATTTTTCTTCGTGTGTGTGTGAATGAAGACCTCAACGGGCAGAACCTCACGTCCCAATTTTTGAGCTTGTTAAGAATTAAAATATATTAATAAGTAAAATAATAATAAATAAAAGTAAAATTGAATGAAAATAATTACCAATAGTCTAGTGTGCTCCTCATGGTGTATAGACCCTCCAGTGTACTTTGACGGACCATATCCTAGATCGCCTTTCTTTGTCTTTCTTTTTGTGCTGGCCTGACGAGATAGCGCTTGGAACTGCGGAGAACCCCAATGGCCATGCCATCTCTCCCATACCTCATTGGGCATCCAAGTCTCCTTCTCCTTGTGCTTCACATCGTGAAGCATGTCCTTATACCGTAGTGTAGCCTTCTTATAAAAGGCTGTCTCAACTAAGGTGTTGATCGCCCAATCCTAAACATAATGTTTCTTTAACAATTTTAAAAAAAACAAAATTAGTGCCAAAGTAATTAAATTACAATTAATTTAGTACTTATATATTACTAGAGATTTGAAATTGTTACATACCTTGAACTTCTTCTAATAGAATTTTTTTTTTACTTTTTTGAGGTACCTTCTTCAATGTGTATCCATCTTTATCAATTTTTTCTTTAAATATCTTCTAACATGTGTGGGAGCATTTTTCAGACGGATGCAAACTGCAAAAAAATTAAATGTTACAAATAAATGTGAAAATTAATAAAATTATATACTATATATGGTTAGCAATAATATTATAATAATTTTAACATACCTGGAACCAATCACAGTGATAGTGGGTCTCAACTTAGGAGGAGGAATAATATACGGCTCATCATTAGGTGTAGCAGTAGCTCAGGATGATGAACGTGCATAAGTAGAAGGAGCTACAGAAGTAGGAGTAGACGTGGAGGGAGAAATCGAAGGCAAAGAATCTGATGGTGAGAATGTGGTAGGAATAGCAGTCGGTGTTGGAGGTCGCGGGCCTGGAAGTGTCGATGGCCTGGAGGTGTCGGTCCTGGAGGTCACAGGCCTAGAGGTGTCGTACCACGACCACATGGACGACCTTAACCAAATGTACTATCCTCTCCAGACACACGTTTGGATATCTGTTCATGTGATAAATATCACATTATTTACATAAGAATATTTAACAAAATGTGTTGTTAACCCACTTGCAAATCATAAAAGTATGTGTATATATATACACACAATTAACATAAAAAAAATTAAATTATTCAGAATCAATTTTTGCTAAATCATCTTAGTCAATGATATCATCCGATGATTCAGATTCTAATTGAAGCTCAATTTCATCTTCTAACTCAATATCTTCATCATTTATGTCAATGAATGACTCATCCGGATCATTTAAAGATCAAGGTGGCTCGTCATTGGTAATTTCAATATGAGGCAAATTAACATCATCTTTTTAGAATGGTGCGTGAGATGATGTCTTAATCACAGATCCGTCCTTAATATCTACAATTGATCTAGCATTAATCTTACATACTGCCCACTAATTAGCTTTATCTCGTTGTAGATTAGGATAATAAGCATAATACACCTGACAAGCTTGCATCGCCAATATAAATGGTTCGTATCTATTAAATTTTTGCTTGTGGTTGATTTCAACAAGATTAAAATTTTTGTGAACTTTCATTCCCACATTTTGCTTCGGATCAAACCATTCACATTTAAATAATACAATTCTCTTAATCAGAAGTGCAAGGGATTCTAATTATAGAACCTCGATTAATCGACCATAATAGTCATATGCATATTCGCTATAGTTAGAACCCTTTATATTGACCCCCGCTATTGATTGATGACCTATCAGAACCATGTTTTTCAGTGTGAAACTTGTACCCATTCACAAAGTACACAGGATACATCGTCACAATCTATAACGAACCCTTAGCAAGGTCAACAATGAATTGATTTGTGATTCCATTTGTAGGATCAGTAGCCTATAAGATACAAAACAAATAATTTAATCAATTCCCATAATAGAAAATGGTTAAATTGAACATATTAACCTATAAGATACGAGTATATACTTACATATGACTCGAACCATTTAGAAAAATCTATCTCCAATTTCACATCAACTTCATCTTTTAATATATTGGGGATAGTTTGCTTCAACATATCAATATATAAGCTTCATGAAATTTGAAATGAATTAGTATTAGTCGAACGTTTGAAAAGATGATTGTAAATTATATTCATAGCCATGTTATTATAACTTACTTAACATATTCTGCTACTTTAACGCAATTGAGAAGAATGTAGGTCTGAGCTGCTTTATATTTTTTTCGATCAACATTCTTCTTTTAGGTCGACCAAATGATCTACCTGGATAAGTGAATATTGATAAATTCCCGGTTATATTACCTCATTCAGTCGTTCCTCCATCATCATTATGAGAAACTCTTCTATGCCTTGTTTAAATATGTGGTTCAAAATAGTAAGAGCAAAATGATGATGCTTCTTCAACTAAGTAAGCATTGCAAATAGAACCTTCAACCCCCCTCCCTTTATTCTTGACATTATATTTCAAATGTCAAAGAAATCTACAATAGAAAAATAATAATAAACTAATATGAATTACAAAAAAAAAAATGATGATGTGAATGTACGTAAAAAAAGGCAAAGAATTTACCTCTCAAATGGATACATCCATCGGTATTGTACATGGTTTGCTAGCCTAGCCTCATATGCCAGATGTACTGGTAGATGCTCCATTGAGTCAAAGAAACTTGGGGGGAAAATCCGTTCCAATTTACACATAATCAATGGAATTGTCTGTTTTGAGCCGTGCCATGTCTTCCTCCCTAATTATTGTTGCAGTGAGTTTTTTGAAAATAAACTCAACTCCGTTACTGGTTTTCAAACTTTCATTGGCAAAAATTTACAGAAAGCAATAGGGAGTAATCATTGTATAAACACGTGACAATCATGGTTTTTAATTCCAAACAACTTCAATTTCCGCATATCAACACATCGAACCATATTGAATACATACCCATTCGAAAATCTGAGAATTTTCAGCCATTCACATAAGACTTATTTACTCTGCTTATCCAACGTAAACTTAGCCTTAGGATATTTTCCTGCTGCATTATCCTGCTGTAACTTTGGATAGTGACATAATTGCTTCAAGTCTTCTCTTGATTTGGCATTATCTTTGGATTTTCCATCTATGTTCATAACCGTGTTAAAAGCATTCTTATACACATTCTTTTCAATGTGAATGACATCCAAATTGTGCTTTATCAAATTGGTACTCCAATATGGCAAATCCCAAAATATACTTCATTTCTTCCACCCACATCCACATATTTTTGCAATTTGGGCATTCAACTCATCCGACCCAACTTTTGTCACTTTCATTAATCCCAAACTATTGATTCCCTTCAATATCTCAATACTTGACCATATAGGCAGAGCCAAGTCATCAATTGTTTAATTCTAAATAAACCTGATCTTGTTCCATCTAAAATAATGATTAGGAGGTAAGAATTTAAGTTGATTATTAAACCATGATTGCTTACCACCTTAAGGAAGCGTGAAGGCATCAGTATGTTCCATACAATATGGACAAACAAGTTTTCCTTAAGTACTCCAGCCAGACAATATACTGAATGCAGGAAAATCACTCACCATCCACATCAAAGCATCTCGCATCTGAAAATTCTTCTTCACTGAAACATCATATGCCTCTACCCCAATTTCTCACAATTGTTTCAATTATGCAATCAAAGGTTGCAAGAATACATCCAACTTTTGTTTGGAATTTTTAGTCTAGGAACTATTACAGAAAGAAACATGTATTCCTCTTTCATACACATCCTTGGAGGCAAATTATATGGCGTGATTATAATTGGCCAAGATGAATACTGTTGTCCAGATTGACCAAAAGGTTGAAAACTATCAGTGAATTATCCCAAGCAAACATTGCAAATTTCAAAAGTAAACAGTAGATTCATACAATTGAAATGCTTCTATGCATCAGAATCTAAACAATGTTTCATCACACCATCTTTCTCCTCGTGCTCAGCATGCCATCTCATATACTTAGCAGTTGCTTTAGAAGCATACAGTCTATGCAGGCTTGGAGTTAGAGGAAAGTAATACATTTTCTTAAATAGAACTTATATTATAGACATAATAGCACCTTGACGCCTCATAGAACTTACATGTCTTCAAATTACTGTCATCACCCCAATATAACATGTAATTATTCTTGCAACAAT
Source organism: Vernicia montana (assembly GCA_949750685.1). Classification (NCBI taxonomy): domain Eukaryota; kingdom Viridiplantae; phylum Streptophyta; class Magnoliopsida; order Malpighiales; family Euphorbiaceae; genus Vernicia; species Vernicia montana. Next base: position 2,619 of record CATKHJ010128667.1, on the reverse strand, counting down.
GAATCTTCTTCACTGGAAGTCCCAAACCTTGCATCAACTTCTTAATGCTATAGAAATTATCTACCATCGTATTATCCTTCGGCAATGACTCGTTATATCATTGTAACATCTAATCATAACACCTTTCAAATAAAATGGTGCTCAAATTTGATATTCAACAGCCATGCAATGACAGATAATTTCGAATATTTTTCGCAATCTGGCCACAAATTCTCGTTAGCTGCATCTAACATATCATACAGCTTCTGACGTGGAGGCCTTTACAGAAGGGTTCCTAAGCCGCCTAGACAAGCAGCGGGCCAAGCAGAAGAAATAGCGGCCCGGGGCAGCTGTAATTTTTGGGCCTTGCAGGTATTTGATCCAAAGGAAAATGCTGCAACGGATCCGAGTCATTGCCTTTGGCGATAAGCGACGTCGTTTTTCGGCCAAATTTCTTCATTTTGGCCCTTAATTTTGCCGTTTTTTCATTTATGGAAACTTTTTGAATTGCTTGTAACTTTTGGTAGGAACCCCGGATTTAGGCCCCGTCTGTGGCGCTTTCCTTTTTAATATCATTATGTTTTTCTGGTGTAATATTTCGAAACTGCCATTTTTGGCAGTTTCCATATTTGTACTCTTGTCTAGGGTTTCGGGGCCCCTATTTAAACTCCTACTTTGCCTGTTTTAGGGCATACATTAATATACAGAAAAACCTAAACCCTAAACGGCTTTGCCATTTTACTTACGCTGCGTCAGGTGGTATCAGAGCCTATGGCGACTGGCGGTGGTCTTCGCGACGGTGTTCAGGAGACTGGAGCCCCACTCATTGGGGATGAATAATTGCCTTTGGCGATGAGCGACGTCGTTTTTCGGCCAAATTCCTTCATTTGGGCCCTTAATTTTGCCTTTTTCCATTTATGGAAACTTTTTGAATTGCTTGTAACTTTTGGTAGGAACCCCGGATTTAGGCGCCGTCTGTGGCGATTTCCTTTTTAATATCATTATGTTTTTCTGGTGTAATATTACGAAACTGCCATTTTTGGCAGTTTTCATATTTGTACTCGTGTCTAGGGTTTCGGGACCCCTATTTAAACTCCTACTTTGCCTGTTTTAAGGCAGACATTAATATACAGAAAAACCTAAACCCTAAACGGCTTTGCCATTTTACTTACGCTGCGTCAGCTTCTGAAAAATCAAATTTGATGCTTCATCCATTCCACTCCAATCAAACGTCGGCCCAACGGCATCCATTACCATATTATGATATGGACTAGAAGAAGCATCATGAGTACATACATTATTAGCTGAAAAAATGATTTTTCATCTTCAGCTGAAGTTCTAAACCCACTTGCTTCACCATGCAAATACCATTCGTAATAACCCAAAACAAAACCCTTCTATGCAAAATGCAATATGACTGCATTTGGGTCCAAATAACTGCGATTCTGACACTTGTTATGATTATACGGACATCTAATATTGCTTCCATCCATAAACTGAGTTTGAGATGTAGTAAATTGAATGAACTAATTTATACCATCTAAGAATTCCGACCTTAGTAAACTGTCCTTAAGCCTAGAATACATTCAATTTTTATCTGATCTCATTATTTATTCCTAAAAATTGTGAAAACACATTGCATTTTAAAAAGACAGAAAATATTAGTCATTATATTTGTTAGTTGTTATTTTAAGTTGTCAATATCTAATGCTAACTTCCTATCTCTCCTTGCCTATAAGGTAAGAACTTAACCTATTTAAAAACTCATTGCTATATAACTATATACTGTAACATTTTATATTCATACTTCTGCTGAAATTTCAGCAGCATCTCCCTACAGTTCTCCTAGTGCACAAAATGAAAAATACAATAAATTAGCACATTTTTTAATATGCACTAAGATAAGATATAGGAGATAATAAACTAAAATTTCAAGCAACAGTATGAAATAAATTGTGTATAGCAAGTTATATTAGACAATGATATCTCTAAACTGTCAACTTTGGACAATTCAATGTTCTCTCATCATTTAACGAGAAGGACACCAAACAGGTATCTATGGTTAAACCTGTATATATATATTAGTCATTTTCAATGAATTAATTACGTATTCCTATAATTTACTATATTTTTAGGCTTTCATTGTACATAGTCCAAAAATACAGTTAAAACTAATTACTTGTATTAACAAAATAATAAATTTACAATATAATAAATTTACAACATTAAATAACAAATTCACAATATAAATTTCTATTATCTCCTACTTAATTTATTATTATTATTTTGATATTAATTAACTTGTTTTTTTATATGATTTTTTAATGAAATTATTGCTTATTAAGGTTCTTTTTGAATTTTAATTTTACTCTTACTTTATTTTATATTTTATTTTACTCTCATTTTAATTTTAATTTTACTTTCATTTTTATTCTTATTCTTAGTACTTCATTCTTTTTTTAAGATTCAAACTTTTTTTTTCTTTATAATTTTGGATATTAACTAACTTGGTTTTTTTTTACATGTTTTTTTATGGCATATTTTAATTTTACGGTTTTTTTTTAATTTTAATTTTTATTCTATTATTACTCTTAATTTATTTTTACTTTCATTTTTATTCTTTTTTTTTTTTATAATTTT
>CATKHJ010128646.1:0-13650 GCA_949750685.1 Vernicia montana | reverse complement strand
GATGGATAGGGATAGTGTATCCGCCCTAGCTAGGAAGGGGGTCCTAGTCGGGAAACCTGATCAGTTTTTTGCTTGAATTGTTGTGATGAGTGTGTGAATCTTATAGCCGACACTCGATCTATATGTGAATGGGAACATACCGTTCTCGAATATATAATTTCTGCTAAAATAAAGTAAAGTAAAGTATGCTTAATTGCTTATTCTTTGGATCTATTCATTGATTTCATGAATGAATCCCATTGTGATAATTTTGATTATCTAATTATTAATATTGCCTAAAAAGCCTTGAAGCTATTCTATTTGCATTTTATATATTGTATCTAGCCGGCATAACATATTGATCTATTGTGTATTCATTGATATTTATATCTCACCCCATAGTGGTTTATTTTTTTTTCATGTGCTTTAGAGGTTGAGACGAGATAAAACTCAAGCATCATCTTCTCGCTTGGGAATTACATTGTCCATGTCTATTTTGTCATTTTGATTATATCATAATCAATATGTATCTCCAAGAGTTAAGTCTAGGGTTCCATGGTCATTGTGATATTGAGTTGTTTATGTATGTTTAATTGGGACTGTAATATATGACATATTATCGTATTGTATTAATGACATACATTTAATGTATGAATGATATGGAATGGTTATAGTAATGTGTATCAGGTTCTGATCTGGGAATAGTTATATGCATGAATGGTTATGCTATAGTAATGGGTTCTACAGGTTTTTGGTGGCCTTACGCCTACCTATGCCCTAGGACCGTCGCGGCTCGAAAGTCGAGTCGTGACAAGGTTGGTATCAGAGCAAAACTTAAGTCTAATCTAGACTTCATATAGGTAAGAGTCATAGAGTATAAGTTGAACTATGGAACATAGGAATTCCTAAATGTCCTTGAAGTCCATCGATAAGTTAGTTCCGCGTAAACTCAATGCTTATATGTGATTTGAAATGTACAATATATATATATATCCTTGCTCTAGAATTAGTGAATGCACATGATAGTATCTTCTTTCACATGTGAAATTAATTTCGTTTTCTTAACATGCCACAATTTTTGTAAACATTACTTGACTCTTGCTCTTTAATTTTTATGCCTTTAAGTTGGATATCACTGATGACTTGCTAGTTGTTATGGGATACCAACTTTTGGGGTTCAACTTATGTGAAGGCATCTCAAATTCAACTCGAACTCGTCCACCTATTACAACTCATGTATTGGATGTTTCTCAAATTAGGGATAGGCATATCAGAATCAAGTTCAAAATTCAAAAAGTTTTATAAGATGAGCTAATAGAGGACAAGGGACGAAGGACTTTACCTAAGGGCTGGCCAGCTTCAGGGACCAAAATATAAATTTCTCTGCTTTTAAGGACTAAAATATAATTTTCTAAAATCCTAAATTTTCAATTTTTGTGCAATTAAACTTAAAACTTCCCAATCTTTATGAATTTCTGAAAGCGTTTCTCAATTGGATCCTCAAAACTTCCCAAACTGATCCAAAATACTAATTGTGAATCAAATCCAGGAAAGAAACATAGGCTTTCTCATCATCAGGCTTTAGGGTCAAAAATGAAGTGTTCATAGTTTGTCTCCACTTCAGCCTATTTTACATTACAAATTAATGTAAAGTAAAAATGAACTCCCGCTTAACTTTCTTCCTTACAAATACACACACATACTTGCGATTTTGCTGTTAGAGTAAAACCACTATCGCTTCGCTTCTCGGGTCATTTTTTACTGTTGAAGCCCTCTTGTTCAGCTACCTCGCTTCTCGGGTTGATTTCAATTTTGTACCTCGTCTCTCGGGTTGATTTTCATATGGGGCCTCACTTTTTGAGTTGATTGCTAACTTTGGACCTCACCTATTTGGTCGATATTGAATAAGGACCTCGCCTCTCGGGTTGATGTTCTGCAATCTTCAAAACAATTCTTTCCATTTTTTTATTAGTTGACATTCTTTCATTGCATAAATTTTGCAAAAATGATTTTCAAGGGAAAAATATTTCTAAAAATATTTTCCAAAATTTCCAACTCATGGAAAATTTCCCAAAAATAATTTTCAATTATTTTCTAAGTCATGGTTTTTCAACATTTTCATCAAAATGGATTTCTAATCATAAATTTTATTTTTCCCTCCATGAAAAATATTTTTTTGAATTTTCCATCATTTTTCAAATTATTTTCCAACCCATAGAAAATTCTCCAAAAATACAAATGATTTTAAAAATTTTTCCAAAAAAATAGCTTGATTTTTCTATAAAAGAAAAATTATTTTTCAAAATTCCTTTCTATTTTTCTAATTTTTTTTTCCTTTTCTTCTTTTTTCTTTTCTTTTTCTCTTCTTCACCGCCACCTTCACTTCTTTCTCTCTCCTCCATTTTTTTCTTTCCTTCTCATTTTCTCTCTAATTTTCTCAATTCTCCACCTTTTTCCTTGCAATTTTATTCTAAATTGTCACTTCAAAACCCTTTCCCAACCTTATTTTGCAAATAATTTTAATTAAAACAACCAAATTTGAAGATTCGAAACTCACAACTTTAAATGTTTAACCAAAAAATTCAAAATACTAAAAATTTTGATTTTTCCATTGATTTGCTCAAGGGAATGCACTTTCTAGCTCCTGAGCAGTTAGAATATGAGTATGTCCCACCGGAAACTTGAAATTTGAGCCGTGGGCGAGCTATGAACACTTTAGCATTGACCCACACTGAAAATGGGCCCACACTTTGCCGTCTCCGTGACCATTTAGTTGGCTTAGAGGTATTTTCCCTTCCATTCCATGTCAATTTCATTTTAGCATTGTCAATTTTTGCTGGTGTCCATCGTCTTGTGTGAATTTGGTCAGATTTTGCCAATATCCATCTCTGCAAGTGAGAGGTACATGGCCCCTTGCAATGGGAGCGTGAGGCTTGTTGTGCCCATCGCTAGAGGCGCGTGGGGGCCTGCGCACCCCACGCCTGCAGCAGGCTGTCCTGGCTCGCTTTTCCTCATTTTTACCCATTTTCTCAATTGTTTTTTGTCCTTTTGAATTCATGCTCATACTTATACCCCTACATTCATATTTGAAAGCATGTTACTTGATTTTTAGCATTCTGGTTGTTTGAAACCTCGATTTTTCCTTTTTTTGTTCTAACTCTATTTTCCAACCCTGCAGGTGAAGATGAGTTGCATGAAAGGTGGCAACAGTGCTTTTTTTTCTTGGGATACAAGCCCGCATTTCTCATACTAGGTTCAGGCCCTTTATCAACTCTCTTCCCCGACAGCTTATCCATGCTGACTATTGCGCACTCTATCCTTTGATGGAGAGATGGATGGACACTACTCACACCATCCATCTCTCTTTCGGTGAGATGACGATTACTTCTATGGACTTCGCCGCTCTCATTGGACTACCTTTTGAGGGCCGCCCCATCCCCTTCGATTAATTCTTCACCAGACCCACTACTGATAATAGATTCGCCTATGTGCGAAACTTGCTAGGTATTTCTCTAGTCATGCGGGTTCAGAACGCCTGCTCTTATAATGATGTTAAGAGGCAGTGTAGGTGTTGGAACCCGACTGATCCTCTTAGCATTGATCAGCTGGTGAGGTGCTTTCTTATTTACTTGCTCGGGATAAATATCTTCGCCAATAATAGAAATTCGATGGACTTAAGCATTCTTCGGTCATTTTGAGATGTGGATCAAATCCATACTTACACTGGGGGGTTTGTTGGGCTTGTTCATCTCTACTACAGCATGGACCTCTCCGCCTAGAAGAAGGAGAAGCTTGGAGGCTATTGGAGGCTCATTGAGGTATATTTCAAATTTATGCTTTTCTTTTCTCTGCTTTACCTAAGCTTATTCTAACATATCTTCCTTTTCAGGTGTAGGCATATAAGTATGGGTTATTGGTGGGCCCACCTGTAGATCCGCCTGCTACTGGGGAGGACACCTTCCCTCGCTTGAAGAAATGGGGCTATAGCAGCACCAATACTTCTTTCCCTCATAACACGGAGCGGCATCAGTACTGGCTCAACCACCTTACTTCTGATCAGGTACAACCAAAAAATTTGTTAGTTAAAACAAAAATCACAAAGTTCAGAATACTTACTTGGTTTCCTTTTGAGGTAATTACAGCACTGTAGGGCCTTTTAGAGGATTGCCCGGCTTATATCATCGGGGCAGTAGGCATGACCGGCTGAAGGCAATTGATCCGTTATGCCGCTCATCGAATGTGGTACTTAGGGGAGTGCATCCATCAGTGGGAACGTGGGATAGATCATCGGCGTGTGCCCCATTCCCCTCTAGCTATGGCCTTAGCTTTTCTGGTTGAGGGTCAAAATCTAGAGGCTGTTTTGGCAGGTTGGCCAATGGAGGTCTTATTGTAGCTGCCAATAGAGGGGGTCCATAGGCGCTTTATTCAACAATATCTTCTTCCCAGGGTTCTGCCTCCTAACCAATACCTATCTCCGGATACTCTAGTGCCTCGGGATGTAGTTGTTGCTCCAAATGTTGGCTAGGTAAGCGTCGACTCTTTTCAACTTAATTACTTTCCCTTGAATTATACAAACTCTTAACTTAGCTAGAATTCAAGGATTGAGGCCGATAGCACCTCTACTTTTGCGGCTGCTAGTGTTGGTGAGCCAGATGCCTTGGTTGATGCTCTTCCTAGCATTGTGATTGGCCAGATCTTCCCTCATCTAGACCCCACTTATCTTCTCATGGGCGATGACGGCCTTCTGAGAGTTGAAGTCCTAGACACGAGCGCTACTGCTACTGCTACCTATGAGCCTGCTGAGACAACCCATGTAAGGATTTTCTTCCTCTTTATCTTATATTTTGTTATGTATACTGTGTATTAAACCTTTTCTGCTCTTGCAAGTTTTCTGGTATGATGATGACCACTACTACCAGTTGTATTCTAGTATGAGGAGACAAATCATTACTCTTATCCAGGACAAACAAAGAGAGCTGGTTAATCTGTACAAATTTAATATACAAGACACACATAGATAATAATTCACACTTTATTCAAGTATTCAATTTGTACAAGAATGCTAATGCTATGCATGTTTTGTGAATGCAGGATAGAACTTGGAGGAAATTGGTATGCCTAATTCTAAATGCTCTTCTTTCTTAAGTTTAATGATTACATGCCTATGTATGTTAATATTTTTCAGAGATAAATGGAGCATCAGGTACGACAGTTAGAGTTAGGCCAGCGTGCCAGAGATGCTGGGGACAGGAATGGTGCAAGCCCCAGTAGACCAGAGCCAAGGGTGCAGCACAAAAGATGACAATCAGATTTAGTTGAAGAAGAGGAAAATGATTCATAAGACACCGAGGAGGACTCTACTTCAGACTCCTTTTAGACTACTAATCTTTTACACTCTTGTATATATACTATCATACATTTTAAAACTTATGCACTTGTTGGACAAGGATTGATCTTTTAAATAAGATTTTTCTTTCATTATGTGTTTATCGACTATTTTCTTTCATGTGCATGTACGTTTGTAGCAGGGATTGCCCAAAATAGGTCTCAAAACAGGAGAAAACCAAAAAACTAAATCCCAAGCTTCATTATCTTCTATCAGCTATTGGGCTAGGAAATCTGCTACAACCCTCCCCTTAATCATTCTCTTGGTGACATATTCTATCTCAAATTCAGACAAAAGAACAAGCCATTGAGACAACTTTCCTATTAAGGTAGGGACTCCATACAAGTACCTCATGGGATCAATTCGAGATACGACCACTACTTTGAAAGAAAGAAAGTAGTGCCTTAACTTTTTGGTGGCCCAAACCACTGCCAAGCAGGCTTTCTCAATTGAATTGTACATTTCTTCATAAGCAAGCAACTTCTTACTTAACTAATAAATGGCAAATTCTATTCCAGTATGATCTGCTTGAGCAAGTATTGCCCCTAGGGCAGCTTCTTCTACTGTCAAGTGCAAAGTTAAAGGACTGTTCGGCTAAGGAGGTCTAAGGATTGGCATATTGACCACGTACTCTTTTATCTAATTGAAGGCAATCTAGCACTGCTCATTCCACTTCACCAGTTGATTCTTTCGTAAGGGCTTGAAGATGGGCTCACAGATTGTATAGACAACTTAGCAATGAACCTACTAATGTACTGGATTCTCCATAAGAAACCTCTAACTTCCTTCTTAGTCTTCAGAGGTGGCATTTCTAAGATGGCTTTAATCTTATTTAGATCGATCTCAATTCCATTCTGGCCCACAATGAACCCTAATACCTTTTCAGAATTAACTCCAAACATACAACCGAAGCTTGTATAGGATGATTCAATCCAAAAATATTTCTAAGGTAGCCAAATGTTCCTCTTCAGTTTCAAACTTCACAATCATATCATCCATATACTCCTCTAGATCCTTGTGAATCATGTCATGAAATAAGGTTGTAGCCATTCGTTGATATGTAGCCCCTGCATTCTTCAATTCAAAGGGCATTACTCGATAACTGAAGGTTCTGCACTGAGTGACAAAAGTTGTCTTTGCCTTATTTGCAGTAGCCATCTGAACTTGATTGTACATGTTGGCTCAAGTATGACAAATCCTAGAGGAGGGTGAATAGGATTATAAAATTTCTAATGCAATTCTTCACCCTATATGGAATATAGTGATAAATTAAAATTAATTAACACAATTCAAAGATATGAGATTGAAAAGCTTAGCCAGATTTATAGTGGTTCAAAGCCAATCTCTTCTCCTACATCCACTTCTTCTAAATCACACCGATTTAGGGTTCGACTAATGATTCAGGATTGCGCCCAAGGTTTTACAATAGCTTTTCGGGATTTCGCCCAATACAATAATTATCCGGGATTTCGCCCAACTCTTACGAGATTCAAGAGTTTATAGTCACTCAAGACTTTACGAATAGCTAGTACAAAAAATGGAATTAAGTACACTAGCTAATACAAATATGAACACTTAAGAATAACAATAGAAGTACAAGTGTTCAATATAAAAGCATAAGAATATTGAAGGAGTATAGCTTAGATTTTCACTTAGAATCACTTTCAATCTCTTAGTCTTCACTTAGGAGTTTCATATATTTATTGGTCATCAATCGAAGCTCTAACATGCAATTTCTGTGCACTAAAAATGGCTTTAGATAAGTTCCAACTGCTAGTTAATGACTATATTTTTTGTTTGTTTCCTGCGAGTCACCGCGATGAATTTTGAAGTAATAGTGGTGACATTTGCTTGACAAAAATTCCATAACTCTTTGAGCCTTTTTCACGGCGGTGAGTTTCAGTTGATGAAACTAAATAATGACAGTGAGTTTTGCTGTCACCACGGTGACTGCTGGGTAACAACGGTGAATCTATTTGTAACCACAGTGAATCGAAGACCTGAAGAAAAACCATTTGCTACTGTGTCTTTTTCACCCCGGTGAGTTTTCAAAAACTTGAATTTGCATTTACCCTTCAACAAAATAACCGTGGTGAACTCAAATTCAAGGCGCTTACTTTATGTAAACAGTAACTATGAAAAGAAAACACTTATACAAGTATATGTTAATTAATTATATAATTGTTTAATTAATTTATATCTTAATTAACCAGGGTTTAAGAAATCATCAAAATATTAAGGAGACAACAATCTTCCCCTTTTTGATGGTGACAAAAAACTAATTAAACAATTAAAAATTCTTTTCATCATCACCAACACACATTCATATATGAACTCACATACATAAAATATACAACTTCTCCCCCTTTATCATACACTTTATAGAACTCTATTTAAACACATAAAATACTTAAGTTTTGGTATCCTCAAAATATACATAGAGACAACAATCTTTCCCTTTTTGATGTTGATAAATTTTTTTTCAATTAAAGCATCAAAATTATTTTATGTCTTAAAATATCATCAAAACACTTAAGTTAAACTTAAATTTAAAACAATCTTAAGACATAATACTTCTCCCCCTTTTTGTCAACAATAAAAAAAGGTAAAGCAATAAGTAAACAATCAAGAACATTCTCCCCTCTTTGTCAATGATTCAATATATGATGAACAATATATTTAACTCCCACTTTATGTCTTAAAAATATCATGAGGAGCAAAACAATGAGTAAGAATCAAGTAATCTTACAATCTTCCCCTTGATATATGCAGAAAGGTAAAAATAGACAACCAATCAAAGTAATTTTTAATTGGTGCATTCAAGTAAGTAAATCAATATAAGCAAATATAATAATTTATCTCCCCCATAATCAAACAAACAATTTCTCAATAATATATCTCCCTCCTAATCAAATCATCAAGTATAGCAATTATCAAGTAGGATAATCTATCAAGTTGAACTAAATAAACAAAATGTTCCATAGATAAGCAACAGGTGCCAAAAATTACCAAAAATGTCAACCAAACTTACATAAACTCACAACCTTACAACCTTCCCTTTTATGGATGCTTCTCCCCCTTAAAGTATGCATATCAAACATAATAAAGATTTTCTCCTCCCTTTTCACTAAACAAATAAACAAGCATACTCCCCCTTATTGACAAATTCAAAAAAATAAATATTAAGGATCAAATATCATTCATTATCATTTCAACATTATCAAACATTGGCAATAAATATGAATTGAACTTAAAATGATGAAAATTTAAATCGAACTTCATCATTTAGTTCACAATAAGCGTGTGAAGATTAATATTACCAATTATTAAGCAAATATGCTCAAGTATGATCAAAATCATCATATAACCTCAAATAGCATTAAGTTTGATATAACTTACTTTATATATGTTGAAAGAAATTGTTATAAATGAAATTTCTTCAATACTTATAATTTCTGCAATATTTGCTCCCAACACTATGAGAATTCTCCATTTTTGCTTTGATATAAGCTTTGAGCACATACTTGTTTCTTTTCTTTGTGCTCTCCCTACAAAAATAAATTATCATATATTTATTGGTACCCTTTTGCTTCTAGGTCCATAAAGATTAGCATTCTTAGCAACCCAAACACTTTTAGGAATTGGTTTTGTTTCTTTTGGAATCCAAACCTTCCTAATGATATATGGTTTCTTAAGTTTAATTGGGAATTTATGTGTAGTATGACTATGACAATGACAATAAAAGCATTTTGGTAAAACCTTAGGCTGAATTTCATTTTTTTTTTGAAAAAATTATCATATTTCTTTTCTTTAGAATTCACTTTGTGGCCAAAACCGGCTTTGTCAAACATAAATCTTTATGAAGCAATGATATCATCAAGAGTTTTGCTTCCAATTGTGAATTTTCTCAAGAGTTCTTTTGAGTCCACAAGCTCACTAGAAAGTGTCTCAAAGGAGTTTTTCAAGTCGTTAATTTGAGACATGAGTTTTTCATTTTCGATCAATGCATCATTAGATTTTAGAGAATTCTCATGCTCAATTTTCAATTTACATAAATTCTTTTTCAAAATCTTATTCTCCTTTGCAATAATTTAAAAATTTTCCATTAACTCATCAAATGCATTTTGTAACTCATCAAAAGTATAGGAAATAAAAGTCACCTTATTTTCTTCTTTTTGATCATCTAAATCCATGAAGCATAAATTGGTTCTCTCATATTCTTCACTTTTGATTAAGCCTTCATCACTTGAAGTCTCACTTCCACTCCAAGCCACATATGCCTTGTTCTTTTTCAAGTATCTTCTTTCATCTTTGTTTTTCTTCTTTTTGTGCTTGAGGAGAGGGCATTCATGCCTATAGTGACCCAATTTCTTGCACTCATATCAAGTTACCTCAATGTTCTGATCTTCTTCTTGCTTGCCTTTGTCTTATAGCAAGAAGTAGCATTCCTTGCTCATCATTTTCATCATCACTTGATGAATTCATTTTATCTTCACAAGAGGCTTTGAAGGCAATGGATTTTTCTTTCTTTGAAGTGCTTTTCTCTTTCTCCCTTGCCTCTTGTCTTTTGTTGTTCTTCATCTCATAAGTGATGATATTTTCAACTAGCTCTTCAAGAGCAAGTGAGCTCAAACTTTTAGACTCTTCAATTGCATCCACCTTTGAATCAAATTTTTCCAGCAAAGATCTCAAGAGCTTGATAATTAGCTCTTTTTAAGTGAATGTCTTTTGAAGTTCTTTTAGCTCATTCACTATGGTTGTGAACCTTTTGTACATGTTGGAGATAGACTCATCTTCCTTCGTGTTGCAATTTTCAAAGCTTGTTGTAAGGATATTTATTTTTGTATCCTTTACTTTTACTTATGCCTTTTTGTGTCATTTTGAGAACTTCTCATATTTCCTTAGCAGATTCACAAACGAAAACAAGGTTGAACTCGGTTTCATCAAGAGCACAAAACAGAAGGTCTAGCGCTTTGTCATTTAATGCCAATTTCCTCTTATCTTCTATAGTATAACTTGAAGGGGGCTTGTTTGTATTTTTATCTATGGTATGAATGAACCTTTCTCCACAATCTCCCAAATGTCATATCCTTTAGACCTTATATGGAACCTCATTCTCACCTTCCATTAGTTGTAGTTAGAACCACAAAACAATAGAGGTCTTGTGCTACATTGCCCCTTTTCAAATGGAGTTTTTGATATACTTGCCATATAGATTGTTAGCTATTAAAATCATTAGATTTTACACAAATCAAGAGCACAAGCTCTGATACCAATTATTTTCCAAGTATGACAAATCCTAGAGGGGGGTGAATAGGATTATAAAACTTCTAATGCAATTCTTCACCTTATATGCATTATAGTAAGAAATTAAAATTAAATAGCATGATTAGGAGATATAAGATAGAAAAGCTTAGCCATATTTATAATGGTTCAGAGCCAATCTCTTCTCCTACATCCAGTTCTCCTAAATCACACCGATTTAGGGTTCCACTAGTGATCCGAGATTGCGCTCAATACTTTACAATAATTGAATCGGGATTTCGACCAATACAATAGTTATTTGGGATTTCGCTCAAATCTTACAAGATTCAACAGTTTATGGGAGTTTTTAAACTGGGTAACAGCGGTGAGTTTTTCTGTCACCATGGTGATTCCTGAGTAACCATGGTGAATCTGTTTGTAACCACGGTGAATCAAGACCTGAAGAAAAATCATTTGCTATTGTGCCTTTTTCACCCCGGTGAGTTTGGAGTAATGGCGATGAGTTTTCAAAAACTTGAATTTGCATTTTCCCTCTAACAAAATAATCGTGGTGAACTCAAATTCAAGGCGGTTACTTTCTATAAACAGTAATTATGAAAGGAAAACTCTTATACAAGTATTTGTTAATCAATTATATAATTGTTTAATTAATTTGTATCTTAATTATCCAGGGTTTCAGGAATCATAAAAATACTAAAGAGACAGCAGTACCCAGCAAACCTATCATAGATCTAATGCCACTTTCTCATTGCAGCACTATCTATAAAGACATCAATGTGAGGAAAGGGGAAGTCATATTTCGGAGACGCCTTGTTCAAATTTCTAAAATCCACACACATTCTGACCCTGCCTTCTTTCTTTTGTACTGAAACTATGTTAGCTAGCCACTCTGGATAATCCACTACTTCCAGAAAAGTGTGAGGCCTCGCCCGAACGCCCCTCCCCTCGCTCGGGAATGCCTTAAGAAAAGGCTAAGCGATTTTTAAGGGAGGTTAAGGAACGGGTTTCAGTGCTCACAATTGAAAGCGGCTATCGCCTCAGAAAATTGATTTTTGATTTTTTTGAAAATGAATCGGGAGTTGCCACCCTAATTTACTTATATGAGAAAAATTAAGGAAAAACCCAATTTTGACTCTAATTTATTAATCTTAGATTAATTTACCCAAGGATAAAATCACTAATCTTCGAACCAAGTTTGGGCTCGGGGATTAGGTTTTTGGTTTTGAATAATCTCGATTTGGCATTTAAATTTGACTTTGACTTTTGAAAAAATGATTTCATGGATGACGGATATTGATGACAATTCATAATGCATGAACATGGCATTATTATGAGACAGATGGAAAAATAAAGAGCTAGTATTTAAACATCCACAAGTAAAGGAGAGTATTTCCTCTAACTCTTATGGGTATTAGGAAAATCACAAAATCGCTCCTTTACTCTAAAAATAATGAACTAAATACCATTAATTAAAATTTACATGGAAAACATAAATTTACATTTACATGGGAAATAAATGGGGTAGGGGATTGATTGGGATTTGGATTTGAAACTTGAATTTAGATTCCAAGCTTGCCTACATACCCTATTGAATGAGGATCAAAATCTGCATAGTTCGTTCCACTATGAGGTGGAAGGGGGGGTTTAAAAATCGGTCAAATTTGATTGGTTTGGTTTGATTGAGGGTAAGAGATTATACCTTCTTTTTGGTTGGTGGAGGGTGAGTGATTTTACCATAGCGGAGTTCCGTTTTGGAAAATAAGATGATTTTAAAAAAAAATAGAGATTTAATTACTCAAACTTTAATTAATTAAAAAGATTAATTAATTAAAATGACTAATTAAAAAGATTAATTAACCACTTGAGTGAGAATTTGATTTAAAAAAAAAAGGATTAATTAATTAATTAAAATTAATTTTTAATTAATTAATTAATTGAGAGTGGGTGAAAATTTTTAAAAAAAGATTAATTAGTTAATTAAAATTAATTTTTAATTAACTAACTAATTAATTAAAGAGAGAGTAAAAATTAATTAGAGAGAGAGAGAGAGAGAGGAAGCAATTGAAAAAATCAACAAAAGTTTTGAGGTGTGGTTTGAAGTGAAATGGAGTGGGGCATTTATAGGGAAAATGGGGGGAGGGGGGGGGTCCAAAAAGCAGAAAAAATGAGAGGTAATTTTGGAATTGCACAAAAAGGGACGGAGCCACAAAAAAGGGTGGCGGAAGCGCATGCGGGACATGCGCGTCCGCACGGTCAGATTGCGGCATCCGCCGGAGCATCTGGCGGATCCGCGCGGACGTGTCAGTACGATCAGTCCGTACTGACACATCTGCCATTGACATGCATCAGGCGCATCAGTGGCGGAGCCGCAGGGGGTACCTGCAGCGTCCAAAGGGCTCTGTGCGGCCACGCGGACGCCGCGTGCCTCCACGCAGAGTCGCGCAGATGCGTGGATGACACGCGGATGTCCGCTTGCACCTCGGGCTCAGAGATCCAGTTCAGTTTTTGAGGCTTTTTGGGTCAGTTTTCGAAGGTTCTGGGTCAGTTTCTAGGGTATTTTGAAGTTTGAAAAATTACCAGTCAGTGGCGTTGGATCCAAAATTAATTATCGGACATTTTGGCAGTCAGTTTAGAGGAAAATTGGGTCTTTTTCTGGAAAAGGCTGTCTGGTACAGAAGGTTTGGTCAGGGTTGGAAAAAATATCGGGTTGGATAGAAAAATATTCCGGTCCGCTCTGGTAGGCTTAGAAGTATTTTTGGGACAGTTTGGTAGTCTGCTTTGAGAAAAATCCGGTCAGTCTCGAAAAAATTCTGTCTGGTATAGGTGGTCCGGTCAGGATCAGAAAAGTGCCAGCTTGGATAGAAGAATATTCTGATCAGTTCTGTGAATTCAGAATTATTTTTGGAGGTGCTAAAATGAGGGTTCACAGCTGCCCCCTTATCGGAACTGTCTATTTGTTAAACAATTTTAATGAGCGTGAAGCCAAAATTTTGATGGATCTGGGGTCGAAAAATAATTCC
>CATKHJ010128634.1:0-16726 GCA_949750685.1 Vernicia montana | reverse complement strand
CCTAAATAATCCCATATTGTCGGAGTTAAAAGAATTTTAAGATACCTTGTTTATACTTCAAATTTAGGTTTGTGGTATCTTAAAGGTTCTTCATTTGATTTATATGGATACTCCGATGCGGATTATGGTGGTTGCAAAATTGATAGAAAAAGCATAAGTGATACATGTCAATTCTTAGGAAGCATGCTAGTATCATAGTTTTCTAAAAAGTAAAATTCAGTTACTTTATCAACCACGGAAGCCGAGTATGTTGCAACTGTAAGCTGTTGTACTCAACTTCTATGGATGAGAACATAACTTGAAAATTTTGGTTACTCAATCCATGGCATTCCTATTAAATGTGATAATACTAGTGCAATAAATTTGTCTAAGAATCCCATTTAGCAATGTTATTAAACTTGATTCGGACGTCAACTTGGTCTATATGCTGGGTCAATGGGTTAGTGGTTCAACCACCGGGTTAATGGTTGAACCGGTGGGTCAATGCAATTAATTAAATTTATAATTTATAATTTTATATAACAAAACAAATTAAAAAAATTAAAAGATTTACAAGTATTTAAACTTCCATTCAAAATTAAAAATTAACAAAGTAGATATAGTTTTGAGGTCTAACTAATTTAAGTTCAAAAATATCAATAAAAAGTTAAACAAACAATAATTTCAGTTCACAAACATTAAAAAAAAAATACATAAAAGCATAATTAAGTCCTTTAGATCTTTCATGTATCTTTGACCCATTATATCCATGAATCACACCATGGACTAAAAGTTGCATCAAGCCCTGAATTATTACACCCTTCCCCAACATCTCTAGCTTCATTTCCATCTGTGTCATCTTCATCATCATCAACTTGAAGTTCTTCCAAGTTCAATTCATCTGAAAAAAAAAATTCTTATAATAGTAACTAAATTTGTGATGTATACATTAATATTAGTACTAATGCTACCAATAGTAGAGCCAAGATCTTATTTTAGCAAGGGAACACATCCATATACCATAAGAAATTAGCCATTAACTGAATTATCAAAGCTCTTAAACCATTTTTTTCACCCTCTCAAAATTAATCTTTTTCTTTGTCTTGTCTGGTGGTGCTATTTTGATTGGTATCATACCAAAATAAACAAAAGGGAATAGAATAATGTAAAATAGTTTAACAATGATAATGAAAATTCATTGAAGCAATGTATCAAACATTATGAGTGCAAAATGATAAAACATAATCAAATGAGAATTTAAGGAAAATAAGAAATATCCAGAATTTAAGAATCTCTTGTCAAGTTGCTTTCTTTTTGTTGCTCTTTTATCATGTACAAAGACTAACTTTCAAAACAAAGTGTAGATCAAAACAAGAAACAGATTCGAGAAACAAAGAGAGAGAGAGAGAGAGAACAAACGGGGTAAAAAGAGAATGAAGGAATATAACCCTAATCTAAAAAACATATAAAATGACAGTGTTTTAGTTTCCATATTGGGTCAACCGAGTTAGACCGGGTCAGTAAAAAATCGGCCGAGTCGTATGGTTTTTTTTAGGTCAATTGCCTCTCCGGTCCAATAACAAACCCGACTTGGTTTAGTGTTTGGTTCACCGGGTCAACCCACCGGGCCGAGCCAAGTTTAATAACCCTGGTATGCATGTATTAGAATTTGAAATTAGAGTTTCGATCCTTTACCTTTGGTGTGTGTGCCAATATAAAAGGGTGGGCATATTTTCTACAAGCTTTTATTGCCCTTGGGCTTAGAACGACTTATTAGAGTAATATATATATATTATGATACTATATCATTAGTCTCCCTCAAAATAGTTTAAGGTCTTTTAAGATTCGGACTATGAAAGTCCTAAACAATATTTTAGTCAATATAGGGTCCAAAATAAAATCACAAAAAAGGTGAAAAACTGTAGCCATCACTTTGGAGTGAGTATAAATGTGAATAGTATTTCAGCCTCATTCCTTGAGTGTATGAAGATGCGATGTCCAATTAGCCAAATAAGACATTTATAATAGTTAAGTTGGCATTTTCAACCTGATTCTTTGGAAAGAATATAATAGTAAAATGACACTTCAACTAATTCCTTGAAGAGAATATAACAGTAAATTGGTATTTTAGTCTTATTCCTTAAAGAGAATATAACTGTAAATTGACATTTTAGCCTGATTACTTGGAGAGAATATAACAGTAAATTGAAATTTTAGCCTGATTCCTCGAAAAGAATATAGCAATAAATTGGTGTTTCAGCCTGATTCCTTGGGGGAGAATATAATAGTAAATTAGTATCGAGTCTTGAACTCAACATCGAGTGCTGGGGACTCGACATCAAGTTACTATACTTGGCAGCGAACATGGAGTGCATTCAAAACATCGAGTAATGAACTCAACATCGAGTGCTAGGGACTCGGCATCAAGTAACTATACTTGACAGTAAACATGGAGTGCATTTAGAAATCGATAGTGGAGTTCATTTAGTGTCAATGGAGACATTAATCCAGATACTTTTGTGGAAAATATCACACTTTGGAGAAAACGATAACTTCATTAAGGAGAATTTGAGCATAATGTAAAAGAGATTCCCTCGAATATGGAGAGTCTTCAAATGTAGAATTCAGTTGATCAATTACATTTGGAGACTTCTCTTAATGCCTGTAGATGACAAATATATCCAACTTTTGCCTTATTTGGCAATTTGTCAGTAGCACTTGCAATATCAAGAAACATTCGCAAAATATTTTATGGCATAAGTAAATGCACAAATTGCATATTTGACTGATTGGTGATATTAATCATCTTACAATATGTTGGCCCAAGTATGGCAATTTCTAGAAGGGTCGGGGGGGGGGGGGGAGGAATAGGAATTTAAATTTTCTAATGCAATTAATTACACTAAATACAATATGTGAATCAATTAAGATAAATTCAATAATAATAAAATGAATAGAGAGAAAAATGAGAAAACTTAGCCAATTTTATAGTGGTTCGGAGCTAATCTTTTCTCTTACATCCACTTCTCTTAAATCACACTGATTTAGGGTTTCACTAGTGATACAGGATTGCGCCCAATGCTTTACAATAGTTGAATCGGGATTTTGCTCTAATTCTCCAAGATTTCGCCCAATACAAGAGATTTCAAATAAAGTTTGAGGTTTTAAATCACTCAATGTCTAACAAGTAAAGCTATTACAAATAGAAACTAAGCTTATAGCTTTTAACAATAATGAACACAAAAGATGTAAGTTGAAGAGCAAATGTGTTATTGAATAGAGTAGAAGAAGATTATTAAAATTTAAACTTGGATAGTACTTTTAATCACTTGGAATCTCTCACACTTCATTTGGAAGCTTCATATATGTCTTTATGTTCCACTCCAAAATATAATTTCTGTACTTTTAAAACGGATTCAAACAAGTTCCAATGGCTATAAACGGCTATATTTTTTGTCTGTCCTCAGGTGGTAACTGTAATTACTTTTTGGTAACTCCTGTGACTTCTAAGTGGTAACGGTAGTTACTTTTTGGTAACTCCTGTGACTCCAAGCAGTCAAGCCTGTGAATAGCAATAACGGTAGTGAATTTTGCTTCTGTCTGAATTTGCATTTCTTATTAACGGTATTGACTTTTCTGGTAACTACCGTGAATGAATAGTAACGATAGTGATTCCTCTGTACCTGACAATCACTTTAAAACCAACTGGGTAGTAACGGTAGTGACTTTTTGATAACTATCATGACACCATGTGAATAGCAAATATATAATGAAGATAATTCAATTACAAACATGTATTTACGTCACACATACTCCATATAAATTAAACATAATTAAACAAAGTTTTGGTATCATCAAAATATTCATGGGGACAACAATCTCCTCCTTTTTGATGATGAAAAAACTAAGTCCAATTAAGAAAACACAAGTAAGCTTAACCAAACTAAGTTTAATCCATCAAACAAATAAGAAGTAATATAATTACATATTCTCCCCCTTTTTGTCAACAATAAAAAAGGTAAAACAAGAAGGAAAATATTAAGCATATTCTCTCCATTTGTAAAAAAAGAAAAAATGAATTTTAGCAAACAATATATCAACAATCTTGTCGCGACTAGATTTCTGGCCTTGGGTGGATAGACTCTGCACTGCTTTCCAATAGATCATTAGGAGATTAATGCTAAGGGAGGGGCCCAAGACAGAGAATGAAGTCACCACCTAGTTTTTAAAAACTAGGAAAATGGTGACTAGGATTCCTAACTTATTACCTAATCACCCAATTTAGAGATTCTGAGTAAGGAATTTAGGTACGATCCTGGGAAAGTGTTAGGCACCCAGATCGCCCAGCTGTAAGGTTGGCTTCTATTGTTTGGTCTTGTTAATGCATATTTTCATCAGTTTATTTGGGCTATTTTTATATGACATATATTGCACAAAATCAATCAATCCATTTCATATGGTGCTTTATTTAACATTGCAACATGCCTTAAACAATTAGCCTCTAGTTCAAGTTTTGCCCAAAATACTAGAGGCTGTCTGGGCTATCAGGGGCATGCGCCTATGGTTTGGCACATGCCTGGGGCATGCGCCCATTGCTGGGTTTCCAGCTCCACTTCTGTCTTTTCTCCCATATTTCATCCGATATCCATTCCCCTTTCGATTTCCTCCGATTGGACACTCCGGGGATGACCTCCAAAGGTTAGAAAACACAAACAAATTCCAAAACATACAAAAACAAAATCAAATGAAGATAATCAAAGGAAACATACCAAGAACACCAAAAAGCAAGAAGTTGCAATTAAATCAAAATTAAACTAATTCTAAGCATGCCATCAATTCTGAAATTCAATTAAACAGTAAAGAAATATCCTAGATGACATAAACTACGAATCTAAACAAAGAATCAAGTCATCAAATAGCAATTAATTAAACAAATAAATAGAAATGAAAAACATATGAACACACATTAACATAATAAGATTATAAATTGATTAAGAGATCATCTTAACCCTTTCCCTTCCATTATAATTAAATATACATAAATATAAAACAAAAAGAAAAGATGCAAAACAAAGGATTCAATATAGAATTTAAAACAAATAATAGGATGAACATAATAAATAATAAATAACATATTTTACATGAATAACATGATTAACACTAAATTAATGGAAATAGGAGAAGTGCTTGATTAAGAACAAGTCTTAATCCCTTCTTTCTCACATGAATTAACAAGAAAAACAATTGAACGATGGAAATATGCATTAAAGAAAAGATTAAACATGCTAAAGGAAATAAGAATATAAAGAACACCAAATGATGCAAATAATTAAATTAAATGCAAGTTGAATGAGGAATCAATTAAGAACTGGTCTTAATTGATTCTCATCCACCCAAAATGATTAAAGCATCAAATTAAACAACATAAACGTAAGATTAAACATGAAATTGAGATGGATACGATGATGAACATGGTGAATATAACAATATTGAAATAAAGCAAATAAAAAGTGATTAAATTAAAAATCCTCCTTTCAACTACCTATCCCTTGGCTAAATCAAACCCATGGAAGAATTTGTTGCAATGGGAGTCCTTGGTAGGTGAGGATTTAGCCCTCAGGCAAACAGATTAAACCATACCTTGCTCTTGCTTGTTCTTGATTCATAATAGTTCTTAGGTGATTTGTGTTTTCTTTTCTTTTTTCTTTGTTCTCTTTTTGTAAATGATCTTTAGAAGAGTTAAGAAAGAGATTTTTTTTTAGGTAAGAAAAATAATAATGGCCTCCCCCTTCCAAAATGGAGTAAATAATGAATTTATATGATTTTTTGAAGTTAGGGTTTTTTTTTTTCTTGATTTTTTTTATCATTTTTAATTAAAAATATATTTTAAAAGCCTTTTGATCCTCCAAAATTTAAAATTTTGGCACAATAAAACCAAAGAAATCCAATTGAACTATAATACTCTCGATCAATTTAATCTCTACAAATTATTAATGATATCATAGAAAGGCAATTTAAACGATTATTGAGATAGTGAGACTAAATATGAGCTTAAGTATGCTCGGTTAAGCGTACGTAAAATTTTCCTTTTACTGTGATATTATAGTACTTAAGTACTCATAAAAATGTTACGAATATGATTAATTAACTATGTTTAATAATCCCCATTGATAGCGGTTAAAATAATGTATACTATAAAAAGGAGTAAAACAGTCATTTCACAAAAACTGTCGAAATTGACTATTTAACTGTACATAAATATGTGAAATAAAGTGTGAGGCCCAACCATAAATTAATATGGCAGGCCTAATGTGAATATTGGAGGGGAAAATTTACTTAAATTTATATGATAATAATATCTTAGTAAAATTAATGGAAATAGATCCTACATTTCCATTAATCAAATTTACTACACAAATATGGAAATTTTTTGGAATTTTCCTATCATAAAAAGGGAAAAAGTACAATAAAATACCCTGCGGTTTGATGTTTATTTTAAATGGGGGTTGAGATTTTTTTCGTGACACTTTAGTACCTGTGATTATTGTCGTTTGACACATTAGTGACAAATCGACTAATGCCGTTAATTTTAATGATGTGACATTAAATATTAATTTTTTTAATGAGGTGGATGATAATTAGACTTATGGGACCCACAATCTAATTAAAATTAAAATTTTTAATCAATTATCGAAATTAAAAGAAAAAAGAAAATTTAAGAAAGTTCTATTTTTAAAAAATAAATTAAAAACAATTATTAACTTAAAATATGTCTCTCTCTCTCGCCACTCTCTCCTCCTATCATTTCTTCTTCTTGTTCTTCTTCTTCTACTGCTTCTAATTCTTTTTTACCTAAACTAAAAATCAATAAATTCAACCCAATAATTTTTACCCCTTATCAATTTACACAATCAAAAACCCAAATGTTAGCATCCTTGTATATTTTATTATTGAAACCTTGCTAAAAATTCAATTTTGAAATCAAAATCAAATTAAAAAAGTGGAGGTTCTGCTTTTTTTCTCCATCATCAATCATCATCATCATCTTTTGACTTAGATTTGAATTCCGAGAAGAAACCATCTTTCCCATCATTGGTGAAGGCAAAGATTTCGGTTGTTTGGAAGGGAGAGATTCGTTCATCGCGTTCTTGGTGGAGGAAAACGTATGGATTAATCCTTTTTTTTTTATTTTTGCTAAACATATTTTGTTTAATTAATGTCTAGCTTTACTTCCAAAACTCTATTTACCTTCTTCCACTGCTCAGCCACCTCCTTCTCCTCTTTCTCTAAGCAAACTAGATTATTTAAGAAATAACATGTGAGATGGGCTTGCTCGTTATTTTCTTCAGAGTAAAGCAAAAAATAATTTTTTCAGATATTTTCTAATGAAATCTTCAATGAGGCATTGGGTTTTATTTTTTATTTTTTATTTTTTTTGCCAAATGGATCGGGTTTTATTTCTGGGAAATGCAAAAACTGATTCATATATTTTTTTTTGTCCAGAACTGATTCATATATTTGTTATGTTTTGTGATTTTTGATGTATATATAAAGTACTGAATTTATAATTTGAACTATCCAGCTTAAGTATTATTTATCAATAATTGTTTTTTTATCCTCTTTTCTTAATCGTTCAAATTAAAGTGTTTTTTTTTTAAATTAATTGAAAGAACATTAATCCATTTTTGTCTCATAAAATGATGCATTTTAAATTTGTTATCGTTGGAGATTTTTAGGGGTGTAATCGAGTCAAGCCAAGCCGAGTTTTAGCTTGTTCAGGATTGGCTCGATATTTTTTTTTCCGAGCTCGAGCTTTGGATCGAATTTGAAAATCATATTCAAGCTCGGCTCGTTTAAACTCGAGCCGAGTTTGAGCTCGGCTCGTTTAAGCTCGAGCCAAGTTTGAGCTCGACTCGAGTTTAGCTCATTAATAATAAATAATTGAGCTAAGCTCGAACTCGAGTTCAACTCGTTTTGAAACTCGTTTATAATTTATCAAAATACTTAACTTTCTAAATATTTATTTCTAATAAAATAACTATAACAAAAATATTTAAAACTAACATAAAAGTAAAATCATCCAATTAGTGAAAAAAAAAATTCAATCATAAAATTGAGTATCACATGTATTACAAAAATATTAATTAATAAAAAAATATTTTTAAAAATTAGAATATTAAATTATATAATAAGGAAATATTAGATTATATTAATTAGGAGAATATATATTTTAGTCAAATTGAATTATCAAAAAGTTTATAGGAGTATTAAAATATATTTTTTAAAGTGTTAAAATTATTAAGTTAATAATAATAATAATAATAATAATTAAGCTGTTCACGAGCCTATTAATCGAGCTGTTCGCTTGCCTGTTTACGAGCTTATAATCGAGCTGTTCACGAGCCTAATCGAGCCGAGCTTAACTTTGTTCAAACTCGGCTCGTTTATTTATCGAGCTTTAAAGTAAGGCTCGAGCTTGGCTCGTTTATAACATGAACCGAACGCGAACGAGCTTTTATCAAGCTGAACACCGAGCCGCTCATGAACGGCTTGGCTCATTTACACCCCTAGAGATTTTATGCCAAAACGCTGCGTTTTAATTTTTTTTTTATTCTTTATGTTCTAACACATGGAGCCACATATAAAAATGTTTAATAAACTTTAAATTCCACGTCAGTATTTTTAATGGCGTTAGTCGATTTGTCATTAATGTGTCAAACGGCAATAATCACAGGGTAAAAAAATGTCACGAAAAAAATCTCAGTCCCCATTTAAAATAAACGTCAAACCACAGGGTATTTTAATGTACTTTTTCTCATAAAAAATATGTTCATATTTATCCATATATATAAATAAATTTTGTAAATTCAAACTTAATTAAAATATAATAGCTATTGGATCATCCATAGTAAATCTCCACCATCCATTTAACTAAAGCTTATCCAAATTGTCATAAAATTTCCTTAAGTCCATCACTTATCACAAAAAGAAACTTCTAGCCAATTTTTTTCATAGGATGGCTGGATCCCTCAAGGTGTTTATCACCAATTCAAGAAACTCCAAGGCAACCTCAAATCTTGCCTTCCAAATTTTATTTTAAGCATAGATAATTAGATTTTTATGTTAAAGTTTTAAGAATTTCTTCCTCTTCTTTCCTCTCTATGGTTCGGCCCCTACAAAAATCAATGGAAAAAATTAATTATTTTTATTTTTAATGTTTATGGGTGTATTATGAAGCTAATTGAAAGAATTTATGAGTTAATTGAGTTTAAATTGCAAGATAGAACTTGAATTGATTATTGAACTTGAATTGGGAAACCTAGGTTTTGAATTGAGGAGAATTTGGAACACCCATACTGTCTACTTAGAGGCTGAATTTGGGGAAGTATAAAACATGAAAGTTGTAGTTTTTTATCTTAAATATAGGTCTATAGAATGGTTTTATGAAATTCTTGAAGAATAATGAGATATATCTCTTGAAAGTGAACTGACCCGGATTTGGGAGTTTCTGGGTAAACCCGAACTATTTGAACCTATAGAGGAATTTATGAACAGAATTTGAAGATAGCCAGAACATAAAAGTTGTAGGTAAATGTCTTAAGTATATCTTGTAAAAGGAATTTTATATATTTGGTATGTACAAAGAGAAATCACACTTAAACTGAAACTGATACTATTCATAAATTGAATGGATAGTCCGAAATGAAGTAGCCTAAAATATGGATTTAGAGGTAGAATTAAGCCAAGTATAAAACATAAAAAATGATAATTAACATGTTTATAGAAGTAAATTGAAATTTTATATGTATATTTTGAGATATGACCTAGTGAAAGTGATGGGGTATGGAAATTCCTGCAATCTAGCACCTTTGATAGAATTGAGAATATATCCCATGAATTGAGGATGATAGAAGCATAATTAGGAGCAATTAAAAACTATTAAAATTATCATTGATATGTGTAGAATTAATCCATATGAGGGCTTAATAAAATTTCAAGTATAATATGAGAAATAGAGCTTGCTCTGTAACTGACTTTGTATTTGGATTCAAATTGTAAACTGAAATGAATCTTCTGATTTGAGGACTTTAAAGATAGAACCAAGTTAAACTAAAAAATATAAGAAATATTCCTTAATGTCTCTAGTAACTTCTAGTAAAAGTAAATTTCATTTAAACATATAAATCTTGAGTTATACTCGAAGGAGTATGATAGGGTCAATCTGCCCTATAATAGAAACAAAATTGAATTGCAATAGTCACTAAGTTTTCTATGAATTGAAATTTAAGTTCAATTTTGGATATGTTGTAAATTCATATGTCTAGTTTAAGATACAAGAAGAATCAACTCATTTGGATTAGTAAATCATGAGAAATGACAGAAACAAGGTGACAAGGTCTAGTGATATAATTAGACAATGAGTAAAAATGTAATGTTTCAAAGTTAACAATTGTAAACTAATGAGTTATATATATATGTAAACAATGAATAAATAATTAATGAGAATAATGAATAATGAATTGAATATGATTATTCACTATGAATCTAATGTGAAAATGTATTGAATTGCTATAAAGCAAACAATGAGAATTACATATATACTTCCATGCCGTCTGGCCAGTATTTGGAAAAGTAAATAGAAACATACTTCAAATTGATATATGTACATATATATATGCTAATGTGTACATTGAATTGCATCGATATTCGATAATTAATATGTCTTAGATGTAAACTTGACAGTAATAGAGATAGAATTAGAATAGTCAAATTGATAAGGTATTTGATAATCTTCACTTGAATGATATAAAGGAGATGGTTCAATGTAGAACCTAAAAGAGAAAGATAAGGAAGATGACCTAAAGATTGAGGAACATCATTGCCGCCTATACTAAGAGCTTGTGTTAGGAGTTAAGGAAGTCAAGGTGAATACTTTGAAAACCTTATATTTCTTTAATGAAACAAATATTTGAGAAATTCCTTTCAATGAGGCCTTTAGCCTATTTACTGTTATTTGAATTCCTTTCAATGAGGCATTCGGCCTAATTATTGTTATTTGAATTTCCTTCAATGAGGCCTTCGGCCTACTTACTACTATTTAACTGCGAGTACTAAAACTGTACTCAAATTGAACATAGTAAAAGAGTTTACCTTCTACATAATGATTGTCTCATTGCAATGAATCCTTTCTTGAGCTAATGTCTCTCATTTGAAAACTCGGTGTATCATGTTCCTTTAAGGAACCAGTTGATCTATTCATAAAAATTCCATTGTCCCTACAATTGATCATATTTCATAGAATATGATATGATTCGTTATTGTGTACTGTTAATTCATAATATTGAAAAGCTTGCTTACTTGATCCAAAGTGATCATACTATGTAACTAAAAGTAGAAATCTCTATCTGATGTGGGGTAACACATCAATCATGTGCACATGGTAAAAAGCCCGTAGATAGGGTGAGCGTATCCGCCTCAGCTAAGAGGGGTGGTCCTAGCTGTGAGATCTGATCAATCCCACACTAGTGATACTGTATGAGTGAGCGAGGTTTAGGCTACCACTCTAATATTTACAAGTGGGAAGCATACTGCTTGTAAGATTTTGATTTCTGCTAAAATGGTATTACTGAACTAAACCTTTATTGATTATTGTTGAGCTTATTCTTCACAATGAAACTCTATTAGTTCAATTGATAAATTTGTACTCATACACTATTTCACTTTTATTATTAAGTACTCACTGAGCTTATTTCACTTCCTCATAGTGTGTTGTTTCAAGTCCAATGGTAGACTCAGCAAGTGGATCTCAAGTATCTATCTTCGCTTGGGATTACTTCGCTGAATGTAAGATGATTATAATTTAATGCTTTGGGTC
The DNA here is from genome assembly GCA_949750685.1 of Vernicia montana. Lineage (NCBI taxonomy): Eukaryota > Viridiplantae > Streptophyta > Magnoliopsida > Malpighiales > Euphorbiaceae > Vernicia > Vernicia montana. Next base: position 4,872 of record CATKHJ010128634.1, on the reverse strand, counting down.
GGATCATTTAGAGCTCCATAGATTAATATGGTTTTAGTATTGTAATAATTGGATAAATTGAGTACTTATATGGGTCAGAAATTGTAATATGATATGTTGTAATGAATTATAGAAATTGAAATATGATATAGTAATATGTTGATTAATGATGCTAGACATCATTAAATGGATAGTGTATATTTGGTATATGTTAAATGTACTGGATTACGATGGTATATGATGAATATATATTTGGTATGTGAAGAATATGCTACTGTTAACACAGGTTATGATCTTGTGATCATGATTAATGTATATTAAGTGTATTAAAATATGGAATGAGGGGTTCTACGGGGTGTTGGTACCTTTATGGTTAATCATACCCTAGGACTGTCACACTTCCGAAGGTGGGATGTGACGAAGTTGGTATCAGAGCAAAAGTGTAAGTCTAGTATAGACTAATAAATGTTATAGAGTCATAGTATATAAGTTAAACCATGGAGCATAGGATTCCTAACTGTCAATTACAGTCCATCATTAAGATAGTTCCGCATTACCCTGTATATGATTGAATTCTTATCATCTGGTATAATATATATGTGTGCTATGAATATAAAAGAACTTGTATATGTAAACATACACTAATGTAATAATTATCTGAATGAAACATTGAACATACTTTAAATGATACAAGTGTACCAAAATGCAATATGAAAGTAAAGTGACAAACTTTAAAAGGAGGTCGATCCCCCTAGTGATCGCTCTTGTAATAGAGAAACTGAATGTGTATTGTCAAAAAGAAATTCCCTGTAATACCAATGTTAAACACTAATAAAGATACCGGTATACCTATTGTCTATATAAAGACTTACATAATGCGAATAATGATAAAAATGTATAAACTAGTTGTATATTCGAAAATATGTGTATCGCTTAGGATAAAAGTGTCTTATAACGATAAAAGTGTAGAAATCTAACGTTGATCTATACGTTGTGTTAATGTACGATCATTTGTTAAAGTCACCTATGTTTAGGCAACAAGCTAGAGAAGAAATGGAAGAAAGTGAAGAATGTAGAGGCAACAATACGAGAAGAATATATTGCAGTAGGGATCGACAAGTGAGAAGAGGAAGGCATTAAATGCCAGCTACTATGTACTCCACGGCAATGACACCCGCAAAGAGGAAAGCAGAAATCTTCCTGCTATCTACATAGATATTGTATAAGAATTGAAAGAAAGAATGTTGATTAGTATTTCTGAGAAAGAAAATGATCAATGACTAATGAATATCATACTGTCTCTAGAGAAACATATGGAACTGCTTATAATGTGATAACAAACATGGATAAAGGAAAACATGAGTAACTCTTGATAGACTTAATTAAAATCTTAGAAAAATGGAGAAAGTAAAAAGAAATGGATGAAGAAGATAAGTATGGTGCTAAATGCATAATTATAAGGGAGATAATAAAAGTCATAATTATAATGACATAAATGATAAAAGGAATGTGTACAAGTGAAATATTAGTGGAGCCTTATTGATTAGAATAAATGTATTCTAGTAAAATATCCTGTGTAAAGAGGGATTTGTGATGAGATAAGTGGTTATGAAATAAGAACAGATGTTATAAAAAATAACAAGAGTGGAATGTAATCAAAAAGGGTAAATGAGATATTGATTAGATGAAACAGTAAATGCTAAAATGAAAAGTGTAAGCATAATAAAGTAAGGAGAATTGTAAGGACAATGAAACTATAGAGTAATAAAGAATTAGTGTGGTGGAAAGATTTAACTGATAAAAATGAGATAGAAATGAGAATAAGTAAAAGAGAGGTTATAACAGTGAAACAAATGGAATAAACGAGTTTGACTCGAGATAGCGGATACTTAAATTGTAAATAGTTAAAGAGATAAAGAAATTGAAGATAGTTGAAATGAATTACTGATGTATAAGGATATAAGGAATTGATCAAGATAATCAATTATGACAGAAAAGTTAAGGAAGAATAAGAAATATGAATAATTAAGAACTTTACAATGGTCAAAGAGTAAACAATGGACTAAAAGTAATCTTGGAAAAGATGTGAAAGACTATATGAATAAGAAAGGAATTGTGATGATTAAGGAAACCTGAATATATTCGAAATTCACTTCGGAGGAGTTGGACATGGAGATAGAAGGAAATGTGAAACAATTACGATTGATATGAAAGAAATCAAGTGAAAGGTTATTCAACTGAATATATGCATACCTTAAGGGGGAATTGAATCGTAGAAGATACGAATACCATTGTCACATCCTACCTTTGGCGATGTGACGGTCCTAGGGCATGGGTAACCATAAAGGTACCAACAACCCGTAGAACCCACTTATTTAATATTACAATACAATTAATATCATAAATTTCTGTGAGCACTAGCAATAAATTTCAATTTGACAGTATAACAACTACAACCATAACAATATCTCAGGCTCACAACCTGCATTAAAGAAACACTTCCAAATAAAACAATATCCTTAACTTCATATAAATCAATCCAAATTCTCCTAATATTTTATCATTGTTAATCACATAACATTGCATCAAATGTTTAACATATAAATAAACCATATAAAAAATTCAATTTAGCCAATTATTACAATACTAAACCATTTCAGTCCATTGAGCTCTAAAATGATTCGACCCAAACAGTAAGCGATAATCATTTTACATTCAGCGCCCAAACAGTAAGCGATAATCATTTTACATTCAGCGAAGTAATCCCAAGTGAAGATAAATACTTGAGATCCACTTGATGAGTCTGCTACTGAACCTAAAATAAAATCACTGTGGGGGTGTGAGAGAAGCTCAGTGAGTACTTACAATGAATAAGAAATAGTATATGAATATATGTTTAACAATAAAATTTATCAGTCTTTAAATATATCAGTATAGAAGAAATAATTTTATAATGATCAATAACAATTGAGGTCTAATATTAAGATTCCAATGAATAGTGAATGAGAAACAATTTTCCAATGATTAGTGACGATTGAGATTAAATCTTAGGATTTCAATGTACTAGCATGGAAGAAACAAATTTTCAGATGATCAATAACAGTTAGGATTCAGTAATGATGATCAATGACAGTTGGGTTCCAATAACAATGGTCAGTATCAATCAGGATTTAATAACAATGATCAATGACAATTGGGATTCGTTAACAGTGATCAATAATAGTCGGGATTTGATAACAGTGGTCAATTACAATAACAATGGTCAATGACAGTCGTGATTCAATAACAGTGATCAGTAACAATTACAATAGTCAATGACAGTCGGGATTCAATATCAGTGGTCAGTAACAATTACAATGGTCAATGACAGTCGGGATTCAATATCAGTGGTCAGTAATAATTACAGTGGTCATTGACAGTCGGGATTCAATATCAGTGGTCAATAACAGTTGGGATTCAATAATATAATTTTAGCAGAAATCACAGTCTTAGAAGCGGTGTGCTTTCCAATGTAAATAGTGGAGTGGTCGCTGATGCCTTGCCCACTCATATCAGTAAACACTGGAGTGACAGCTATTGCTTTGCTTACTCATAACAGTATAGAGCGTAAGACTGATCAGGTCTCACGGCTAGGACAACCCCACCTAGCTGAAGCGAATACACTATCCCTATCTGACGGGCCTTTTTCGTGTGCACACAGTCTGATGTATTACCCACATCAGTCGGGGATTTATACTTTCAGTAATATAGTGTGATCACTTTGGATCCAGTATGTAAGCTTTTCAATGTTTTGAATCAGCAGTGTACAATAATGAATTATATAAGATTCAATGGAATATGATCAAATGTAAGAATAATGGAATTTTTATAAATAGGTCAATTAGATTCTTTCAAGAACATTGTTAAGAGAATTATTTAACAATTAGGATACGCTGAGTGGTTAAAAAGCGACATTAGATCAAGAATGGATTCATTACAATGGAAGAATTGATATGAAAAAGGTAAACTCTTTTACAATATTCAATTTAAGTATAATTTAGTACTCTTGGACAAATGATAGAAAGTAGGCCGAAGGCCTCAATGAAGGGATTCAATAATAATAATTAGGCTGAAAGCCTCATTAAAAGAATTTAAATAACGGTAGATAGGTCAAAGGCCTCATTAATAGAAATAAGTCAATCAATTATTTCAATAAAGAAAGGTAAGGTTTTCAAAGTACTCACCTTGACTTCCTTAACTTATAATATAAGCTCTTAGTATACTCGGTAATGATGCTCCTTAATCTCTGGAGCATCTTCCTTCTTAGGTTCTATATTGAACCATATCCTTTATACCATTTAACTAAAGATTATTAATTACCTTATCGATTTGACTATCTAATTTTAGCTCTAATACTCTTATCTAATATCAATGCAAGTCAATATATTCAGTAGCATATACATATGCATTTATAACAATTTACAATCATTTCTATTCAATTCTCACATACTGGCCAAATGGCCAAATGAGTACTTTTGATTCCAGTGATTTGTTTTATAACAATTCAATGCACTTTCACATTAAATTCATATTGAATAATCATATTCGATTCACTATTCATTATTCTTAGTAATCATTTATTCATTGTTTTCATATATAGATAAGTCATTGATAAGTGCTTAATTGAATACATTTTACCCTTTGTTCTTAATGTATTTTATCCTTAAATTGAGTTTAATTTGTTTTGTTTAGTATTTTTTCAGAGTTTATTTATAGGCATTTCATGTTTTAGGAGGCCATGAATCAAAGTTATTGAAATCATGAAGATAGGACACAAATTTGAGGCATTTTGGGAGAGAATTGAAGAAACATTTTGAAGATCAAATGCAGAGTTGATGTATTGACAGCTTTGAA
>CATKHJ010128609.1:0-10708 GCA_949750685.1 Vernicia montana | reverse complement strand
GAACCATCACATGCCATATACCCATACATGAATAGCACAAGTATGTAAGCAGTAACAAATCCCAACTACCAATGGATGAGATATAGCATCCCTCAAGTCAAAGGACTATATGTGCAATTATGACCTAGACGATGATTTATTGACTAGCAATAAAACTCCATGTCATCATCATCTAACGTCACAGTTCAATCATTCATCACATGAATATCCACATATTTATATCGACAACTTTTGTCAAGTAGCATGATGCTCACTACCTCTATAATCATAAGTATCACATACTGATTATAGAATATAAATTGAGGTGACGGTCTCTCCGGAATTAATGACGCCCAGTCATCACTCCTATGACCATAAATGTTTATAGTATTTGTTTAAGAGCGATCTATCATCCATATTCTCAACACTTGAGAATAGATCCTCTCACAAAATACTAATGGACTTCAAATATGCATTTAATACAATGGAACAATTGATTTACATAAACATATATTTATTGCCATATAATAATGTTGTTTTACATTTACATAATCATATATACTGCTCTAGGGCATATACTCTAACAAATAATTCTTATACAAAGCTTTCTAAGGAAGCCATTAAATCCTCTCCATCCATTTGCTAGAAATGATCTCAATCATCCATTATCTTATAAAGGAAATTTCTCTTACTTCTTTCATTTTCTACACACTTCCAAGAACACAAAACATTTCCTATTGCTAAAGGGTGGTTCGGCCATACTCTCTCCACCATAGACCAAGAAATTCCAAGGTAAGATCTTCAAAAGTCCAACTCTTTTCTTCATCTCAAGCATGTAACTTGAATCATTTCTTATAAGTGTTAAATGTTCTTCTTCTCCTTCCTCTTCTTATGAATTCGGTCTACCCTTGAAAATTAGGAAAAAATTATTTATTTTTATTTTTATTTTTAGATAATTATGAGTGTATCATGAAGTCAATTGAAGGATTTGATAGTTCAATTGAGTATAGGATGCATGCTAAAATTTGATTTGACCTTGTATCTTGAAATTGAAAAGTTAGGTTTTAGAATTGGGTAGCAATTAAGGAGACAATTCTGTAATTATAGAGACCGAATTTGGAGAAATGTACAAAATTAAAGTTGTAGATAAATATTCCTAGTATACACTGGTAAAAGAAATTTGAAATATTCGAAGTGTGTAGAAAGAAATGTCACTTGAACTGAAACTGATACTATTCATAAAATAATTGGTTGACTCAAATTTTAGAAGTACAATTGATAACTTTAGAGACTGATTTAGGCCAAGTATAAAACATTAAAAATGTTAATTTACATGTGTATAAACTTTTTGTAAAAGGAAACTTAAAATGGATATATAGATTGTGAGATATAATCTAGTGAAGGTGATAAGGTCTAGAAACTCTTACAAACTAACTCAGTTGGCAATCTGTAAATATACCTTACTAATTGGGGCTGTTAGAGAAAGAATTAGGAGAAACTAAAAACTAGTAAAATTACCCTTGTAATGTTAGGGATTAACCTAAAAAAGGGCTTGATAAAATTTCAAGTATAGTAAGAGAAATAGAGCTTATATTGTAACTAACCCTGTACTCGTATTCAATCTGTAACCTAAAATGACCCTTCAAACTTGGAGACTTTAGAGACAGAAAAAAGCTAAACTCAAAACATATGAAATGTTCCTTAATGTCTTTTGTAACTCCTAGTACAGGTAAATTTCATTTGAAATTATAAATCTTGATTTATTTTGAATTAAGTGTGATAGGGTTAGTCTGCCCTACAACAAAAACAAAATTGGATTGAAATGGTCACCAAGTTTTCTATAGATTGAATTTTAAGTTCAATTTTGGATATGTTACAAATTCATATGTCTATTTTATGATAGAAAAATAATAAACTAATTTGGATTAGTGAATCATGAGAAATGATAGAAACAAGGTCATAAGGTCAAGTTATAAATTAAGTAATAAATGGAAATGTAATGTGTTAATTGATAATGAATATGTATGTAATCATTCTATAAATAGACTTATGTAAAATGAAATCAAAATGGGCATATATGCAATATAAATTGAGGGTATACACCCTAGGCCATTCAGCCTTTACATGATATCGAACATGGAAGTGCTTTAAATGGTAATATGTGAATATGTATGTTATGAATGTTGACTTGAATTGATATTAGATGATTGGTATGACTTAGATGTAGATCTAGAAGTACTAGAGTTAGGTTTGGAATAGTCAATTTGACAAAGTGTTTAATGTTATTCAATTAAATCATATGAATGGTATGGTTCATTGTAGAACCTAAAGGAAAGATAAGGAAAGTGTTTCGGAGACCAAAGAGCATCACTACTAAAGTGTTAAGAGCTTGTACTAGGAGCTAAAGAGTAGAGGTGAGTATATAATATTTTAATATGGTATGGGCATTTGTCTTGAATCATCATTAAATTGATATATATGTATATATATTACTAAAAGTCCTAGCAACCCTTAATGTGAACCTTACACAACCATTGTAATTCAAATCCTTGTGCTAGGATTATAATTGATGGCCTTCGGCCTAATTATCATTCATTGATGGCCTTCGGCCTAATTGTTATTCATTGATGGCCTTCAGCCCACTTGTTATTTCATTGATGGCCTTCGGCCCAATTTTTAAACTATTGATTCAATTGAACATCCTAAGGTTCATTTGAAACCATTATTGAAATTGTATAAAACCTCATTGATACTATATTGCAAATGCACATTATTTACTGTTCATATATTATGAACTTTTAGTACATGATTTTCTTATAAGCAGAAATCCCCAATTGATGTGGGGTTATACATCAGTCATGTGCACATGGTAAGAAGGCCTGTCGGATAGGGATAGTGTATTTGCCTAGCTAGGAAGGTGGTCTTAGCCGTAAGACCTTATCAGTCTTGTGCTCAGTGATCAGTATGAGTGAGCAAGGCATTAGCTGCCACTCTATTTATTTATAAGTGGGAAGCACACCGCTTCCAAATCTCTGATTTCTGCTAAAGTGATACTAAATGATAATCCATTAATTATAAATCCTTCATTGTTATAAATATCATTGAATATCATTATATCATTTACAATCTCTATTGATTATCAAAAAGAAAATCTTTCATCGATACCCAATTGAATTTAAACTCTTATTACTGTTTTACATATTTCCAGCCGGCATATTATATTATGATATTACATTCTCACCGAGCTTGTCTCACTCTTTTAGTGGTTATTATTTTTTAGGTATATTTAAGGTCAAGCAAGGCAAATTCTCAAGCTTCCCTTTTCCACTTAAGGGTTTCCTCTGGTACATAAGGTGGTTTAACTTCTGAACCTTAAAGCATTTGTATCTTGAAAAGATAAGTCTAGAGCTCTATAGTCGTTATGGTTCATAGTAGTTAGTTTTGCAACTCTGGTTTGATAATTATAGTATGTAATTATACAATGATAATTCTGGTAATAATAAAGTATAACTGTCAATAATAAATGATGATATGAATTATAAAATGTTAATGGCACAAGAATACGATGAGTATACAAGTGGTATACATATGGTATATGTTAGGTATCCTTTTGGTATCTGTAAAGTATACTTTGGGTATCCTATTGATATGTATAGAGTATATGAATATGGAATTATAGATTATGATCTGGGAAATATGTTTACTATATAAAATGCTTGTTATAGCATAGAATAAGTGTTTTACGAGTTTAGGTGACCTTACGTCTCCCTATGCCCTAGGACCATCACACTTCAAAAGTTGGGGTGTGATAGAGATGGTATCAGAGCAAAATTTAAGTCTAGTATAGACATATTAATTTAACAGTCGTAGTATATAAGTTAAACCATGGAGCATAAGATTCCTAATCGCAATTACAGTTCATCATGAAGATAGTTTCGCGTTATTCATATATGATGAAATTCTCATCATCTAGTATGATATATATGTGAACTAGTATATGTAAACATATACTAGTTTGAATAATTATGTGAATGAAACCCTGAATGTACTCTAAACAATACATGTGAACTAAAATGCATTGTGAAACTGAAGTGACAAAGTGAAAAAGAGGTCGATCCACTAGCGATCGCTCCTGTAATATAGAAATGAATGTGTGTTGTTAAAAAGAAATTTCCTGTAATGGTCAATTGTTGAACATTGATAAAGACACTAGTGTATCCATTGTTTGTGAAAAGAATTGTGTGATGCGAATAACAATAGGAATGCGTAAATTGTTTTTGCATGTGAAAATATTTGTATTGTTTAGGAGAAAGACATCCTAAGGCAAACCATCTCATCGAGATGGGAGTGTAAAACTAATGTTACCTAGTATGTTATGACAATATGTGATTGCTTATTAGAGTCATTTAGGATTAAGCGACAGACCCAGAAAGAAAAAGAAGTAAAGACTATTGAAGAGTATATAAGCTATGAGACGAGAACTACATGAATCAAAGCAAAGGATCGATAAGTGGAATGAGAAAGGCATTGTATGCCATCTACTTTGTACTTCCCAGTAACTACACCAGCAATGAGAGAGGCAAAGATTTTCCTACTACTTATGTAGATACCGAGCAAGAATTGAAAGAAGAATGTTGATTAGTATCCTCAAGTAAGGAAATGGTCGATAACGCATATGCTATCACACTACCCCTATAGGAAAATGTAAAAATTGCCTATAGTACAAAGATGAATATGAGTAAAGAAAGAAACAGAAGAAAATTTTGTTAGGCTTTATTAAAGTCTTAAGAAGGAAAGTAAAGAGAAAGAATGAATGGAATAAGTACGATAATAAAACAGAGTATTATGAATTGACGATAAAAGTCAGAATTATAAGGATATAAATGATGAAGAACACAATACAAAAAGGAATATGTGTAAGTTAAGTGCTAGTGAAGCCTAATTGATTAGAATAAATATAATTTAAGTCAAATATCCCATGTTGGGGATGAAATCATGACGAGACAATAGTCAATGAGTAAAGCGTAGACGCTATAGGAAAAGACAAACATAGAATATGACCACAAAGGGTAAATGAGGTATGATTAAATGAAATGGTAAAATCCTAAATGAAAAGTGTACGGAATGATAAAGTAAGGAGAATCACAAGGACAATGAAACTACAGTGCAAAGAATGAACTAGTGTCAATAAAAAGATTTTGTTTGATAAAGATGAGATCGAAACAAGAATAAATAAAAATAAAAGTTATAGTGATGAAACAAATGAGATATATGAGCTTGATCCAAGCAAAGAAAACACTTAGAGTATCAATAATAGTTAAAGAGATGAAGAAATTGGAAACAATCAAAATTGATTATTGTTACATAAGGATATAATGAATTGAATCGAGATAATGACTTATGACAGATAAGTTAAGTGAGAATAAGAAATGTGAATGATTAAGAATTAGCAATAGACTAAAGTAACCTTGATAAGGATATGAAAGTCTATGTGAATATGAAAAGGGGATTATGAAGATTGAGAAAACCTGAGCACATTCGAAAGACATGGAGCTAGAAAGGAATTTGAGATAACTAAGGAAATAAATAGATTAACGTAAAATGAGTCAAGTGAAGGACTATTTAACCGAACATATAAATTCTTTAAGAGGATTTAAACCATAGAAAGCATGAATACCATATGAAATGGATATATGCTACGAATAGCGGTAAGATATATTAATTTTATATGTACAAAAAAAATACAGATGTCACTTTGACAAAGAAGACGTTTAAGAGTTGAAGCATCTCATAAGAATGAGAGCATGGCTCGGGACACTGTTTGAACATTGTAACTATACACATCGATATTTATATATGTATATACCATTCCAATTAAGACAATGTACTCACGATAAGAGAAAGAATAAGATTAGTCAAATAAATATGAAGATTGCGAAACAACAGATTTGCAAGCCAAAGCAAGAGTTGAATAGAACAAGACGATTGAGGAAATGGATACTTCCTCCCCTACTATCGCGAATGGCAATACAATGCTTGGAAATGAAAGTAATCACCCATCCGTCAATACATCGAAGTGAATTGAGCAGTGAGAAAAATACTTGACAAAAGAGTTCACCAACGAATAAGCTTCGATAAAGATTGTCCTACTCAGATGTTAAAATAGACGAACTAAAAGTACCTGATTGAAGAAGTAAGAAGAGGATTGATTTCAAGAAAACGTAAAAAAAATGGATTATGTGGCGCAACCTTAAGTCTGAAGAGAGTTATTGAATCTATCACGCTAATAAGAACACACAACACGTATATAAGCATATGAATGACAACTCTGACATCAACAGTAATTAAAATGTTGAATCAGATGAAACACAAAGTTCTTACTTAATTACACATGGAGGCAGTGTCTCTAATCCTATTCTCTGCCCCCCTTGACAACCTTCAAATACAGGCACAAAAAGTTTCAAAGAAAAGAAAATCAGCAGTGAAAGTAAAGAAAAGACATCAACATCAATTACTGAACCTACTAGACTCGAAAGTCTTAGAGTGGAACCACTCTGCCACGACGGCAATAAGCACCTAAGACCACTACTTCTTGATAGGCTCGTGCGAAGGAGATAAATTCATTACTTCATCGTCGTTATAAAGGCCTTGATCAGTCGTCTCATTAAATTTATAAGGATCTTGAGAGTCATCCATAAGATGAGTCCAGAAGTGATGGGAAGGATCAAATTTATCATCGAATAACATCATAGTCTGAAACTCATCCTTTGGATGAAAACCCTCGAGATGATTTTCCTCCTAATTCTTCTTATCGGCATGGATTTTCTTGCAATAATTGGTAGGAAACACCCACCAAAGGGCATCAGCTTCTTTAGAAGGCCATACTCACATGGAGCAATATTTTTCTTACCATACATGAAGTACTTAAAGCTAGTAAACTCTTTAGGATGGTCAAATAAATATCTACAGAGCGAGAAGGAATAAGATTTGTAAACAAAGACTTAAGGGGACATAGTTAATTAAGTTTCTAAACTGTGATCATTCATGGCATTGTAAGGGCGGTGGAAAATAACTATAGATTAAAGAGTTGGAATAGTTGCCCAATTCAGACCTCTTATTTCTGAAAAGAGAAAGTCCTCCCATTGTTCAAGAGGTTTGAACCATTGTAAGAAAGTGACTAAATAAGGATTAGCTTTGCCATTACGCTGTAAATAAGTAATGTACTTCAGAAAATGGAAAGGCTGAACTTCCACAACAATATGGTAAAGGTGAAGAAAGTACCATAGAAAACAAAGAAATTCTTTTGGCCACTGCCAAAATGAATCCATGGTGAAGTCCATAAAAGCGTAAATCCTAAGGAAAGGATACTCAAGATGAATTGCTAACTCTCGAATAAATCGAGGTCCATACTTTCGGATGAGAAGAGACTGATATTTAAAGATCTGTTTAATAGCTAAATCATGGAGAGTTCTCTAAGTAATATTGGCTTAGATTTCAGGAGGAAGACCATGAAAAAGAAAGGGACTAGGTCTAGAAGAAGATGATGCAGAAAAGGACATGAAATTCAAGAGGGTAATTTGAAGAAGTAATTGATAGATCAAGAGAAATTTTAAAACCTTGAGATGAGATTAGAAATCTGATTGTGATCGCATTTGAAACATTCTTCCTTAATTTATAGCGATTTGATTGTCTCCCCTTATTATAGTAACTAAGGATACAAAAAAATTCTCTCTTGAAAAATTGATCACTCTAAAAGTAGTAGTCCATCATGACTGTGATATGGATACAACCGATGTAACTGGCTGTGCAACTACAGTTAACTTCTCTACCTAAAATGGAAGATTATTCATTTACATGCGTCTGAGAAGGTTGAATTTGATTCAAAATTATCAGAGAAAAAGCAAGTCATGACCTGTCTTTTCATCAAGCAATAGTGTACTTTCATATAAATAAGTTGACTATAGAGAAAGGGTTACAATTAAGGTCCTATAATAGTGTAGGAAGACAAGGGTATAAGCGACATTTTCACTCTTATATGATTTCTAATAAAATGACTTATATCTTGTCAGATATAATTTATCAGACGAAGAATCATATAATATTCAAATTCATTAAAGATGGTAATAGAGTAAATAGTAATAGTAGTTTATCCCGACAAGTAAATGATAAGGCTCTGGATAAAAAGCTAAGTTTCAACACAGTACGAAAGAAAGTAACACTCTCAAATCTACTAAATAAAAATGAGTGATTTATATTTGAGGGCATCTAATTTATTAAGGGAGTTATGGAAGAAAATTGTCTTTCCAATTTATTAGACCCTTTGAGATTCTAAACAAGCTAGCTTTGCCCTTAGCATTGGCATATGATCGTTCAACGTTTCACTTATTGATGTTGGGGAAAAGTGCATCTGAAACCTCTCGAAAAATGAAATCTTAAGCTGCCAAATGATTCAACATCTTGGTAAGAAAATTAAAGAAGAATAGAACAAAGATATAGCTATGATCAAAGTTCAATGGCAAAGAGAAACTATTAAGGAATACACCTAAAGAAGTAAAGAAAACATACTACAACGATATCTTCACTCGTTTCATCAACAATGGATGAGTTCCTAAAAATTCAAGGAAGAATTTTCTTAAGGGGGTAGAATGTAATACCCCATAATCATATGATTCATAAACAATAGTCACGATGACGTAGAAAGATGAATTGAATGATTATTTGATCGTTAAGACCGAACTCATGTTTTAAAGTGCCTAAAGGTACTTATTTGAATTTTGAGTAAATTCTATAATAGTGTGAGGCCTCGCCCGAACGCTCCTCCCCTCGCTCGGGGAAATGCATTAAAGAAAGGCGAGAGCGATTTTTAAGGGAGGTTGAGGAATGGATTTTGATGCTCACGATTAGAAGCGGCTATCGCCTCAGAAAAATGATTTTTGATTTTTTAAAAGGATTCGGAAGTCGCCACCCTAATTTATTTTAAATGGGAAAATTAAGGAAAAAACCCAATTTGACTCAAATTTATTAATCTTTTGAATAATTTACCCAAGGATAAAATCACTAATCTTCGAACCAAGTTTGGGCTCGGGGACTAGGTTTTTTATTTTGAATAATCTTGATTTGGCATTTAAATCTGATTTGACTTTTTGAAAAATGATTTCATGGATGACGGATATTGATGACAATTCATAATGCATGAGCATGGCATAGTTATGAGACAGATGGAAAATAAAGAGCAAGTATTTAAAAGCATCCACAAGTAAAGGAGAGTATTTCCTCTAACCCTTATGGGTATTAGGGAAATCACAAAATCGCTCCTTTACTCCAAAAATGATTAACTAAATAACATTAATTACAATTTACATGTAAAGTATAAATTTGACATTTACATGGAAAATAAATGGGGGAGGGGAATAATTGGGATTTGGATTTGAAACTTGAATTTAGATTCCAAGCTTGCCTACGTACCCCATTGAATGGGGATCAAAACCCGCGTAGTTTATTCCACTATGAGGTGGAAGGGGGTTTAAAAATCGATCAGATTTGATTGGTTTGGTTTGATTTGAGATTTGATTGAGGGTAAGAGATTATACCTTCTTTGTGGATTTGAGTGGTGGGAGAGTGGTTTTACCGGAGCGGAGTTTCGTTTCGGAAAATGAGATGATTTTGAAAAAAAAGAGATTTGATTACTCAAACTTTAATTAATTAAAATGATTAATTAACCACTTGAGTAAAAATTTTAGTTAAAAAGGAATTAATTAATTAATTAAAATTAATTTTTAATTAATTAATTAATTGAGAGTGGGTGGAAATTTTTTTAAAAAAGATTAATTAGTTAATTAAAATTAATTTTTAACTAACTAACTAATTAATTGGAGAGAGTAAAAGCTAATTAGAGAGAGAGAGAGAGAGAGAGAGAAAGCAATTGGAAAATCAACAAAAGCTTTTGAGGTGTGTATTGAAATGAAATGGAAGGGGATATTTATAGGTGAAGTGAGGGTGAGGGTAGTTTAGGACATGAAAATGTGAAAAAACCAAAAGGGTAGGGTATTTTGGGCTGAAAAAATCAGTTTGGAGGGCAAAAAGGTCTTTTTCTGACCTGCATGTACGCCCGAGGTGCCGGCAGCAAAAAAGTGCTCCCCGGCGGCGCCCCGAGCTGTCGGCTCGGCTGAGCTGGCTTCGGATTTTTGGGACACCGGGTCAGTTTTTGGATTTTTCAGGTCAGTTTTCAGGAAATTCGGTCGGTTTTTGGATTTTTCGGGTCAGTTTTCGAGATATCCTGAAGTTTGAAAAATTATCGGTCAGCGTCGATGGATCCAAAATTAATTATCGGATATATTGGCAGTCAGTTTTGAGAGAGATTCAGTCAGTTTTAGAAAAAGACTGTCTGGTACAGGAGGTCCAGTCAAGTTTGGAAAAAAAATCAGTTTGGATAGAAAAATATTCTGGTCAGCTCTGATAGGTTTAGAAATATTTTTGGGGTGATTTGGCAGTCTGCTTTGAGGAATGTTCAGTCAGTCTCAGGAAAATATTTCTAAACCTATCGGTCAGTCAGTTTTGAGAGAGATTCAGTCAGTTTTAGAAAAAGACTGTCTGGTACAGGAGGTCCAGTCAGGTTTGGAAAAAAAATCAGTTTGGATAGAAAAATATTCTGGTCAGCTCTGATAGGTTTAGAAATATTTTTGGGGTGATTTGGCAGTCTGCTTTGAGGAATGTTCAGTCAGTCTCAGTT
>CATKHJ010128524.1:0-20209 GCA_949750685.1 Vernicia montana | reverse complement strand
AATTTGTTAAATTTGTTGAATTTGATTTATTGATTGATTTATGTTTAGTTTGTAGAAAGAGTGTGTGTGATGATGAATGATTGAAAAAAGATGGCTCAAATATAAAATTTAATTGTAAATTAGGGATATTTTAGATTTTTCATAATATTTTAACGGAAAAAATAACAGAAATACTATTTTGTGTAACAGAATGAAACTTTATGAATTAAAAAGTTCATTTCTCAAACTGCAGGGATCAAGTCATCAATTTATATAAATTTCAAGAACTAAATTGTAAATTACCAAAAAAAAAAAAAAAAAAAGGAAAGTCTTGAGTGGTCCACTTCACCCAATCTTAGAAAAACAAGTGTGGGCCCACAATCAGATTTCTGCAGCTATATACTTGGGGAAGAAAGGTGGGCTTTTTCTTTTTTTTTTTTTTTTTTTTTTTTTTTTTTTTAATAGGGAGATCCAATGAATCATGGCTACACAACAGAGAGTGTCATTTTCTTACACTCGTCATAAAGATGAAATTTCACCTAGTGCGGAGAAGGAGACTTGAATCTAAAATCTTTCACTCTAAAAAATAAATGCTCTTACCACTTGAGTTAAGTCTCAAGTGTTGGGGCTCTTAGCTTTAAAGAATCAAATTTCTTTTTTCTCACCGCCCTTCAATTTGTCTCTGGTCATTTGCCCTCAATCCCTCATAACGGGCCCGAAAATGCCACAATAGAAGCAAACATCTGGCATTTTCTCATAGCATAATATATTGAAACAAATGATTTTTAATTCATCATTACTCTAATCTTCATAGATTTGAAAATGTTCTTCTGAGACTAGCAAGCATGGAAACATGTAAGTGTTGATTAATTATATGATGTGAATACTGAATAATATGCTAACAAACCACTTAAAATCTGCTGTCACCATTGTCCATTGGTATTATTACATCAACAGCTCTTGCATTTATAAGGGAAAGTAAATGGAACCAAAACCACTACCATTTATATTTTTTAATTATTTATATATGAATGTGTTAACCATTTATATATACCTATATTAAATTCCAAAATCGAATTATATGACTAAAGATTTATCATTTATCTCTCCTTAATTAATTGTTTAGGATGTTTAACCAAATTAGTCATGTTATCAAACTATATATATAATTAAATAAGAGGTTAAAGCTCATAATCTATGATTGTATAAATAATAATTAGGTATTATTACATTTATTTTCTTTTCAATCCATCAACTATTTTTACTACTTAGTTTTTTTATATGTTTGGTATCTTTAAATATATGTTAGGTATCTATATGGTATACATTCAGTATATGTTAAGTATATGTATGTTTTGAAATAACATTTATTTCATATAATTTTTCGTATATATTTATGTACAATTGATATATAACTAATATATATTTTGTAAATAGTTCATATATGTTACTATTCCAATCCAACAACTATTTTTACTACTTAGTTTTTTTTTTTTTTATATGTTAGATATATATTTAGTATCTTTACGTATATATGAGGTATATGTATGTTTTGAAATAATATCCATTTTATATAATTTTTCATATATGTTTTGTATATATTTATATACAATTAATATATAACTAATATATATTTTGTATATTTGGTATATGTTTTTTTTTTTTTTGGGCAAATGGTATACGTTTGATATATTTTTTCATTTTGTTAAAAAAAAAATTCAAAAAATGGTAAATGTTTGGTATATGTTTTATATATAAATAGTATACGTATACAAATATATGATATACATTACATATATGTTTAATATCTATAATTATTTTAATATATACAGATTATAAATTTGAAAATTTGACTGTGAATTACTTGCAATTATTTATATGATTTTGATTTAATGATATTAAAATTATTTATAGAATTATGAAATTATAAGTGAAAACCTAACTAATTAATCTAAAAAAAATTAAATGCAATACTAATACAGAACCACATTACTAATCTCAAAATATACATATATATATATATATATATATATATATATATATTCTAATTCCAAGCCTTGATGCCAACATTAATTTTGTGAACATACGTAATGCCCAATAGAGTAGGTTTTGTTATCATACATCCCTGATAAATGAATGTTGGTGGTTCATGGATCATCATAACACTCTTATCATTTGATTATTTAGCAACTATAATAATAATATTTATTATTAATTAATTAGTACTCTCTCTCTCTCTTTTTCATTTTGTTTGGGACAATTTTTTTTTTATGTTCTAAAAATTATATCCCATTTTTATTTTTAACAATCACCGGCAAACTGTTTCCTCTCTCTCCAAATCATCTTGCGATGCAGAATTCACACTTTAGTTTATTAATCCCCATTTGCCCAAGAATCTAAACACCTTTGAAGTGCAAAGGCTTTCTCTCCTGTGCAAAGAGAAAAAAACGTATAAAAGATAAGAAAACAAAGTTCAGGAGGGAAAAAGAGTAAAACTTGTGCCATAGAGATCAGGAATTAAGAGATATTTCACTTGTCATTTCAGAAAGGTTTGCACAATTGCAAAACTTCATAGCAAATTACTGATTCATTAATAAAACCGCACAAAATTAATAATACAATTGACTTATCCATCACATATGGAATAACAACATATGGACTGGCTCTAGCTTTACTGCTGGGCTTCTGTTTATCAAGCAAGGGAATATTTATTTTCCAAGCCTGTATACTGCTAGCCAAAAGCAATATTTAATACAAATACTGAAGAATGTATCAAAAAAAAGGAGATGGCCTTGGACAGCGAACAGCTTTTCCATCATAAACCTCAGTCAAGTTTTCTCCTGCTATGTTTAGAACTATTACTCGATTTGTAGTGTTTCGAGCCTTTTAATTTCTTATTATCATTTGAGTCTTGAAGTTCTTCCAAAACTTGTACAACATCTTTCATGTTTGGCCGGGACTTTGGTTCTGCTGACACGCATTGGTATGCAAGTTGAGCTACTTTTAGCACACTGCTTCCCGAATGCTCACCAAAAATGGCTGGATTCAAAACTTGGAAAATTTTGCGTGCATTGATAACGTTCCTTGCCCACTTGGCTAAATTTTGTTCTTCAGATGGCTTATTTCTATCTATTGCTTGCCTTCCACATAACATTTCAAGGAGAACTACCCCAAAACTATATACATCGCTTTTTGCAGTAAGATGACCTTCATGAGAAAGAATAAAGTGAGATACAAGTAGGAAAACTATAATTCTCGTATGATAGAAGGATATTTGAATGAGAAGAAGATAGTTAAAGCAGCAAAGGGATTTTTTTTCCTTTGGGTCCAAGACAATGAAATGCCAAAAACAATAATGCCAAATATGAACTAGAGAAAAGTAGGGAACCAAATGATACCTGTCCTGATATATTCAGGTGCTGCATAACCTTCGGTACCCAAGACCCTTGTAGATACATGACTTTTACAACCTATCGGCCCATCCTTGGCCAATCCTAAATCAGAGAGTTTGGCATTATAGTTCTGTCATTTTTACAATGAAAAAGAATGTGTCAAAGAGTTGATAATACTGTCAATCTATGACTCAGAAATGAAATTCAGCAAGTGAGCATTTTCACATACCGAATCAAGCAGGATATTAGAAGTTTTGAAGTCTCGATATATTACTTCTGCCTCACAGTGCAGAAATGCAAGACACTTAGCAGCACCAAGGGCAACTTTCATGCAGAGGTTCCAAGAGAGTGGTGAAAAGTGAAAATCCCCAGCTGCCACAAATACATATTTGAGGTCACAGGAAAACTTGCACCTTCAGTTGGAAGGTTGAACAGCCAAAATGGAGAAAGATATCAATTACTCACTTCCAAATAGATGATTCTTCAAGCTGCCATTGGGCATAAATTCATACACCAGAAGCCAGTGGTCATCCTCCAAGCAGTAACCAATCAATTTCACAAGATTTGGATGATATAGCTGCCCCATGTATTTGATTTCTGCCTATAGTCCAATAAGTACTAACAAAATTTATCACTCATACTATTTTTAAATATTCTTTTCTAAGCAGGATATATAAAGATGGGTACCCAAATAAGATGATCTAATAAATCTTTTGCTACTACAATGACCTAAGGCATTTCACAGTATTAAATACCAAAGTAGAGTACTATATGGCATCTTTGATCGTATCTTAACTCTCATGGGGAAATTTAAGGGTTCTATATAAAAGCTCAGTGAAAGCTATAGAAACAACCAGATAAACTCAAGGATAGAGAAAGGGCACTCACCAACAATTCTTGTCGACCTTGGCAACCTTTCGGGTTAAGCATCTTTACGGCAATAGCCATGCCAGTCTCAGGCCTCACAGGCTTTAAGGAACGCTCATCAACCCACCCTTTGTAGACAGAACCAAAATCACCTTCTTCCAACACAGCATCTGGTCCGAAGTTAGTCGTGGCTTCTTTCAGTTCACTAAAGCCAAAGCACTCCAAATTGGGTGACTGTAGGATCTCGCCATTTGTACGGGGAGCAGAGGGCACTGTGGCAGATGAGACCTTGCTGCTTGACTTATTTGAATCATTCCCACCTTTGCCAACACATTTAGGGTTCAAGCATATACATATCAATGACATGCATACATACATCCACAATCACATATATGATTACAAGATTGAGGAGTGAGGACTAAAAAGTTTATGTGGGGATCAGTATAGCATGATATTATGTAACAAGATTAAAGGCCCAAAATATTAGTGGTGCTTGACGATTCAATTTAACTTTTCTCAATGTAGTTAACTATCTGGTATACATTATGACAAATAAAGAGTACTTTTAACAATGGAAAATGAACCGCTTATCTACAATTAGTTTACTTAAAGAGTACTTTAACATTATCCATTGCTAATATTTTTATGAAAATATGAATAGAGATCTTTTAACAAGATATGAACCATACAAATGATACCATTTATCTACACTTAGAACATATTCTGTATACAGACCTATGCATTTCAAATTGAAAGTGCTTGAGTTTTTTCCATTTTATGAAAGGAGGAACTGATTAGAATTTTTTGCCTTCACTTAGTATCGCAGACTTATTATCAATAAGGGCAGCTACCCATTTTATTTCCAAAGACAGTATGTTGCAAGAAATTCTGCATTCTACTGCATCAGTAATGTCATCGTAGAGTGAAGGTATTATCTCAAGAAAACAAGTGAAATTTTGGTCTTCTTGTCCCCTTGAACTGGAGCTTGCTTTATTAATTAGCAGATGAAACAGGAACTATCTGTGTTAGAGGGTAGGTGCTGTGAGTTCTGGTTATTGTTGTTTTCTTTTTTCCTTTGGTATCAAAATAGAAAAAAGAGGGGGAAAAAAAGTAACAACAGAGTCTATGCTTGATCTCTATCACCTTCTATAGCATGAGATTAATGGTAACTTATTTCTGTCATTTCTTCAAACAACAATTGATAACATATTCCAGTTTTTATATTAACTTTATGAGATCATTTGGTTTGTGGAATGAGATAGGGTAGGAATAAAATAGCTATTCAATGGCACAAAATAGCTATTTCTGATATTAGTGTCATGAAAAATTAATTGAGAGAGGGAGTGAGTGAGAATTTTCCTAAAACATAACCAAAGTTGTCAAGGTATTTGAGTTTGCGGAAAAATTAAGTAGAACTTAGAATGGTAATACTTTATTTTGATAATTTCTGCAATCAAAAGCCTCATGTCAACTCAACCCAACAAAGTCTTAATCTCAAACTAGTTGAAATCGACTATAGTTCCTCTACTCCACCTTGTTAAGTCTAAATTTTCAAAAAGATGTAGAGCCGCTAACTGATGCCAACCATGCCAAATTTCATTAGACTCAATTCTTTAAATCCACAGTCTCATTAACCCAGAAGAGCATATAACTAGACAATAAA
The DNA here is from genome assembly GCA_949750685.1 of Vernicia montana. Lineage (NCBI taxonomy): Eukaryota > Viridiplantae > Streptophyta > Magnoliopsida > Malpighiales > Euphorbiaceae > Vernicia > Vernicia montana. Next base: position 14,308 of record CATKHJ010128524.1, on the reverse strand, counting down.
ATTCAGGACCTAAAAAGTAAGAATTGAAGAGAATTGTTGCTTCTTTTCCTACTCTAGCTTTTCTCAGCAACCAAACATAGCATTAATTGTCCAATCCCAACAAAAGAAAGCACAAAGCATCAAATTACATTTAGCAATCTATAAAGCAGAAATCTGAATAAGAAATGAGTAAAATTGCAAACATACCATATTGAGGATCACTGAGTATATCAGTTCTTGAACTAAAGCACAAACCCATACGGAACTGATGATAAAGCTCGAATCTTTGCTCTTCGGGAAGGATCAGCAGGCAGGCCCGGCTACAAAAGGATGATGAATGTAAGTCAAGAAGCTATAAAAAGGGAACATTTTTCCCCATAGAAAGTTCCCAATTGCAATTTGAAAGTTTTGACCAAGTAAACCAATTCAACGCTCACCAAAAAAAAAAAAAAAAGAAAAAAGAAAAAGAAAAAGAAAAAGAAAAGAAGAAGAAAAAGAAAAGAAAAAGAAATATATTAATAAATGTTACTATAAAAATATAAATTATCTTTTTACATAGAAATCTATATCTTTTTATATATAAATATAGTTGTCTATCTTTTTAAAACACTCTATTTAATTATTTATGTAAGTATTGACAACTATAAATAACTACTATTTTTAATAAAAAATTACACAGATTATTCTTTTATATTATTTTTTTATTCTCTTTATTCTCTTTATAATTCTCTCTTTTATTTTACTAACACTTTATCAACACGAAGCAGACATATTTTTATTTAATTTAATTATAATGCTTTAAATTTATTTAATAAATTCATATGAATATCGTAAAAATTTAAAAATCTTATATTTTTATTATTAGATTTCAAAGTTTTTTTTTATTACTTATGATATGTCGCAAGATACATGAGTATAGTGTCATATCACATCACAATTTTTTTTTTTTTTAATTAGGTATATTGCGCCATATCCACGTACAAATTACCTATTATTATATATTATTATATTCACATTTTTTTTTTTTAATTATAGTGCGATATCACTTGCACATCAAGATGAATTAATAATGCATTATTAATTGTGACTATTAATAGTCATGTTCATATTCATGATTATCATAACAATTATTATTATTTAGTTTCGATTTTATAATAATAGTTATGATAATAATTGTTTGAGTTATATATTTTTAATTTTGTTTTATGCAACTATTGCATTATTATAATGATATTCTAACTAATTAGATGCAGTGATTTTGAACTTTATTAAATATATATGCTTATTTATGGAGATTATTATTTGATGTTATTTAATTTTAATATAGCTTCTAAAAAATTTGTATTCTAAATTCTTGTAGAATTAGATAAATTAATACAATTTCTGAAAATTAATATTATCTACAGTTCTTGAAAAACTAATTAAATAAATAAAGGGATAATGTGCAAATATATCCATAATATTTGGCTAAAAGTGCATATCAACACTTAATGTTCTTCAAGGTACGGATATAACCCTAACGTTACAAAAATGGACTAATGCTAATGTTACAAAAATAGGTCAATGCGCCTCTTCTCTCTGTTACCTCCATTATCTCCCTCTCTCTCTCCACACTTTTCCTTTCTTTTTTTTTTTGTCTTTCCTTTATCTTTATTTTTTTTAACTTGTATTTTATATTTACCTATAAAATATTTGTGTGTATATATACATATAATTTGACTTTTTCCATTTATTTTATATTTTTAAGTTTATATAATGATAGTTGTAATTATTAATAAAATTTAATTATATTATTAGAATATAGGATACAAATTTATAAATAATTAATTATGATATTAAATAAGTACACTCTAAAATTTTTCTAAAAAATATAATGACGTGAAAATAAATTAATCACGCAACTTGTTTTTATCAAAAGTTGTTTAGAAATTTTATTATCATTTTTCAAATAATTTTTTATAAAAATAAAACTAGTTATCTCATTAATTTAATTTCACGTTATTATGTTTTTTAAAAAAAAATTAAAATATATTTATTCAATATCACAATTAATTATTTTTAAATTTTTTTCATATATTCTAATAATATAACAGAACATAATATGTTATAGAAGACATATACTATTTTTATACCTCTAACATGCTCCTACAGCAACAGTATATAGAGCAAAAATTTATAAAATATTTTAAACTTATTACTTGCATTCTAGTAGCTAAAAAAAAAAAAGAACAGTGAATTGGTAATAAGAAATCATCAAGCTACGCCCACTGGTACAACATCGGTCCCTGAAGTGAATGTTGTAAATAACCAAAAGTCAAAATTTAAGAGTAAGATACTTTTGGTAGATCATGAGGACTCTACAATAGAAACAATCCACATAAAAGATACAACTCAGCTCAATCTGTAAACTCTCTAAAGGAGTAATTTGCAAAGATTTTGCATTTTTATTATTATTCTTATTGCTTTGTTGGATTTTGTTTTTAATGTTTTTTCATTTTATTTGGATTATGTTTTATCAATAAGTTGTGCATTATAATCTATGAATTATTTTATTATTGTTTTATTTTCAGTATACATGAAAAATATGTTACGTTGAACCTGCAGTTCAAGCGTTAAACTTGTAGTTCAATAATTAAATCTTGAATGTTTGGCATGACATGCCATTATACATATAATACATACTCTCCCTTACAACTTGTACATAGACGTGAGCCTAATATTTCTCATATGTGATTTTTGGTTGTGCCGTATATGTACCAATAACACCACCTTAAAATGGGTCCACAAAAGAGACTCAAAATTTATTTTGATGAGACACATTTTTCGATATTAGGGGGAGGAAAAGCACTTGTTAGTGCTAAAGAATGTTAAGAAATTTCCTGAAATAAAGACTATTTAAACAGTTTTGATCCATGTATAAGTCAGAGTGAACTATAAGTTCAGAAAATAATATAGTTGCAACAAATTGCAACTCAACTGCCAGATGCATTTATAGATGTCAAAAGAGTGATAAAGTCTCATATTGTAGCTGCTAATACCCTAGTAAGGGTTGTGGTTCCTATTGAAAATAGAAAATCAATTAAGCTTGACACACGCCAGAAGCGTAGATAATAAATTATAACTAAAGATAAAAATCCTTGGAAAATAAAAACAGCGTCACTAAGAAAATTTCATGAAGAGAAACCTATTGAAGATGAAGATCTCAGTCAAAGAGTTATAGCCAATGATGAGACACATACTGAGACAACGGAACAATTATATCCTCCAAATATAGCTCATAGAGTTGATGATCAGATGAATGAAAATTACAAGATCTCAATTAATTTTGTGATACAAGAGAAAGATTTGATAGAAATTCATTTATCGTCAACGATGAATTTACCTCAACAGTAGCTCTTGCTGTCTCAAGAGATAATTTAGATCCATAACCTATGAATATAAATGAATGTCAGCATAAACATGACTGGCCATCATGGGAAGAGGCAAATCAAGTCGAGCTAGACTCGATATTTTAACGTATGGTATTTGGACTTATTATGTTGACTCCCTAAAATATGAAATCAATTGTGTATAAATGAGTATTTGTCCGAAAGCATAATGAGAATAATGAGGTGGTAAGATATAAAGTGAGACTAGTTGCCAGAATTTTTCGTATAGTCCTGATATTGACTATGAGAAAACTTATTATCCTGTTATGAATATGATCACGTTTCGTTAATTAATATGTCAATTAAAGAAAGACTTGATATGCTCCTTATAAAAATGATACTTATATAAGAGTCCTAGAATGACTAAAGATAACAAAAATGAATGCATATTAAACACGTGACATAAATTACATTGAATTGCAGAAATCCATATATGGATTAAAGCAATATAGACATATGTGATATAATTGTTTAATTGAATTTTTATTGAAAGAAAGATATGTTAATAATACATTATGATCATATGTATTCATAAAAGATCACATAGTGATTCTATTATTATTGCAGTATATGTTGATGATCTAAATGGAACTCCTAACAAACTCTCGAAAAGTGAGTTCGAAATGAATTTAAGAGAAATAAAATTTTGTATCGGCTTGCAGATCGATTATTTATCCTCAAATTAGTCATAATATACCAGTCTATTATCATGGAAAAGGTACTTAATCAATTTTGCGTATATAAATCATTTTCCTTAAAATATACTAATGGTATTCGCTCACTAAAAGTGAAGAAAGACCATTTTTAGGCCTAAAAAAGATAACAAAAAGCTATTAATTGATATTGAAGTACCATATTTAAGTATTATAGTTATACTCATGTATCTTGCAAATTGTATCAGACCTGATATTGTATTTGCAAGAAAAATTCATAGTTAGGTATAACTCTGCACCTATCAAGAGACATGGGTAATGGTGTAAAAGACTTATTGTGTTGTTTTCGAGACACTATTGATTTAAGGTTATATTTTCAAATATTTCATATTTGACATTGGTCTATATGCGGATGCTGGTTATTTTCTAATCCCCATAATAGTAGATCTTAGAGTGACTATATGTTTACTTATGGTAGTACTGTAATTTTATAAGATTTGTAAAGCAAACTATGGTCTTGAAGTACTTCAATAAAAGATGCTCCCACTATGTTGTTTGAGAACAATACGACATACATTGCACAAATTAAAGGTGGATATATCAAGGGAGAGTGAATTAAATATATTTTACCCAAATTCTTTTACATGCATGAGCTCCAGATGAGCGGTGAAATAGATATCTATCAAATTCGCTCTAGTGACAATCTAGCAGACTTATTTACTAAGTCTTTACCTAATGTCATATTTGAACGACTTGTTTTATTGATTGATATGCGCTATTTTAAAATGTTGTTTTCATCAGGGAGAGCGAATCAATATAAAATTGTACTCTTTTTCCTGAGTAAGTTTTTATCCCATAAGGTTTTCTTAGCCAAAGATTTTAATGAGGCAATCTGTGCAACAACAGAATAGCACATAAATTGTATTCTTTTCCTTAACTATGTTTTTTTCCCACTGGATTTTTCTAGCAAGGTTTTTAACGAGACATATTAATGGCGCAAGTAATATCCAAGAGAATTGCTATAAATTATTATATGTGAATGCTACTTAAACATAATTTATTCACAAATGCATTACCAACCGCGACATTTGAAAAGTTGGTGTATGACATTGGAATGTAGCGACATAGAGATTTCAAGTGACATTAATTTGAGGGGGAAAAATATGCACTGTACTCTTTTCCTTGATCAGGGTTTTTCTTGACAAGATTTTTAACGAGGCAAGTTTTATTGTAAAATAGACATTTAAGGGGGAGTGTTATGAAATATATTAATGGATATTATGATAAGAATATAAATTAATTTTTATCCTTATTTTTCTATATAGAAATCTTTATAGAGATAATACTCTATCTCTATCTATTTCTGTAAGTATTGACACTTATAAATAAGTATTACTTTTAATAAAGTATTACATAAATTATTCTCTTATATTATTCTTTTACTTTTTTTATTCTCTCTTTATAATTCTCTCTTTTATTTTATAACAGTAAGAGATTAGTCTCACATTTTAACTCGTGGGGATTTATCAATTTATACTTGTTTTCACTATACACGCACCTAACTGAGACTTGAGTTAGAGATAGACAATGGGAACAGAGAAGTTTCCTTGTTTGGAGAGAGGGAAAGAGAGAAAAATCAGTTAAAAAACAAAAAAGGAAACTAGGAAAGAAAAGATAGAAAAATTCTTTATTTTATCAATTTGTATATTTTGAAAAAAAAAACTGAAATTACTTGTTCAAAAAAGGATCAAATTATTAAAAATTATAGTTTTAATAGATAAATAAATTTAACCTAAATTTCGTGCATTTTTATAATTATCATTTTTTTTAATTCAACCTCAATTTGAAAATTTAATTACAATTTTATCCTAAATTGTAAGAAAATTTTTATCTATATATATACTATATAAAAGTTCCTTAATCTTAGTAAAATTTTTGAATTGTCCATTAAGACATGATTTTTAACGTAAAAAATAAAAAAAAATCTTATTATTCTTAATTTGATTGATTTAGTATCACCTTTAATTAAAAAAATATTATTTTTTTATCCTAATAAAAAAATCTAAATCTTAATACAAATAGAATTAAAAAATTATTATTTTATTATTTGTGTGTCTTAATCAAAGAAAATCTAAATCCTAATAGAAATAGAATTTATAATTCTAATCATTATAAATACATGTTCATGAGATCACAATTTCCATTATATTCATCGTTTGATAATATCAATCTTTCATATTTGTTTAAAAAATCAATCTCTCATATTTGATATGACTTTTTTTTATGATTTATTTTTATATTTATAAATAATATATTAAATTTATGTGCATTCCAATGATATTTATTTATTTTTTAGCAGATGATAATTCACAGTTTAATATCATTAACAAATTTGAAATTTTACAAAAGAATGAAATATTTAAAATTATGCTTTTTAAAATAAGTCTTAATTTTTTTTTTTGTCAACTATACCTTTTCTTTTTAAACAAAAAGTTATATTACAAATTGTATTTATTTCTAAATTTGTTAATCTTAATTGAAAATTTAAAAATACTCTTTAAATTTTATGTTTACTTTCATAAATTAAAAAACTTACAAATTATATCTACGGATACAAAAATAAAAACAAGATCTTGATATCGATATGCCCATTATTCATTTATATTAGGATTAATAAACCAACTTAAATAGATTTAGCTATTGTATTTTAATTAATTATGGTGTTTTAATTTGTTGAGGAAAGACATTAATTATCTTTATCTGCCTATGTTTATTTATAGTGTGCATGTAAAAAGAATTTTTTTAAAAGAGACTTAGGAGTTGGATTTAATAATTATTGTGATTTTTAATAATTTTTGTCTCAAGTATAAAAAAATTGTCATATTAGGAAAATAAATTCTTTTTCAATAAGTTAGCAAATTTATTGTTTCATATTCTGATATAAGTATCAAATTTAATTATTATTTAATATTCATGAGCAATTAAAATATTCATAATTTATATTTTATAACATTATTAGATTTTAATTTTACATGTAAATAGATTTTATATTAATTTGAATTATTAAATTATTACTCTAATTGCTTCACTATTTGCAGTTTATTTTATTTATTGAATATAAATAATAATTACTAGCAAACTAAAATTTGAAAATTTTTTATTGACTTCATTTTAATTTTCATAAAATTTATTAAATTTTTGTTTGATTATTAATTAAAATATTTTTTTATTTCATGAAATACTTAATATTTGATAATATATAACCACGAATTCGAAATTTATAATAATTTCATGCAACGCATATGTGTAAATAACTAGTTAATTAAAATGTCAAAAAGTTAATTAATTCTTAAACTTATTATATCATATTCACAATTTAACTTCTATTTTTTTTTTTTTTTGAAAATAACTTCTAAATTTAGGAGGAAGTTAACTAAACTTTTTAATTTTGAAAATTTGATTAATTAAACTCCTTGAACTTTTTCCGGTAACAAAATATATATTTGTTTTCCAAGCCAAATTCAATATATATATATATATATATATATTTTAGCATGGGAGAAGGGAATTTAAGTTGGGTTTGTTACTTAGACCTTATATGCACTTACCATCAGGCTATTTCTTGGTATACCAAATCCAATATTTAATTTCCCTCAAATTGAAATAAATATAAAAGACCACAGAGCTAGGTGGTCTATGTAGCACAATAATGATACACACACTAAAGATTGTTGTTAGAACCTGCCCTAGCAATGGTGATTAGGGTGAGAAAATAGAAAGAGAGGGAAAATAGAGAGAAAGAAGCAGAGAAGAGAAAGAGAATTTAAAGAGAGAGAAATTCTGATATTAATCTTCAATGTCTGATACAAATTTACTTCTGCCTATTTATACAAGTATTCCATCCATAATAAACAAGTAACCTAACTGGTAAGGACCAAGTAACTAAACACAACAATTAACCTGTTAATTCCTGACAATTGTATCATATATTTTTCCTATTTTATCAAGTGGCCTTAGGCTGCAGACGAGACGACTTTTCGATTGCAAATTTCATTTGCGTTTTTTTTCCTGCCATATTTAGATTTATTGCTTGATTTGCTATGATTAGTGCCTTTGCATCCATTACTGTTATCAGAGTCCTGAAGTTCTTCCAAAACTTGTACCACATCTTTCATGTTTGGTCTGAACTTTGGTTCCTCTGACACGCATTGGCCTGCAAGTTCAACTGCTTTTGCCACATTGCTCATTGAACACTGGCCTAAAAAGGCAGGATTCAGAACTCTGGAAAATTTGCGTATGTGGATATTGCTCCTTGCCCACTTAGCTAAATTTTCTTCCTCATAAGGCCTGTTTCTATCTATAGCTCGCCTGCCGGATAGCATTTCAAGGAGAACAACTCCAAAACTATACACATCACTTTTTGCAGTAAGATGACCTTCATGAGGAGGAAATCAAGTGAGATACAATTAGGGATTATATATGTAATTCTTAATACAATATAAGGATGTTGAATGGAAGGAAGATAGGTAAAAGTAGCACATGGTTTTTTCTTTTCCTTTTTAAAACAAGAGAAAGGAATACGAAATATGAACTAGAGCAAAGTCCTAAAACAAAAATACCTGTCCTGATATAATCAGGTGCTCCATAACCTTCAGTCCCCAAGGCTCTAGTGGAGACATGGGTTCTACGACCAATTGGCCCATCCTTCGCAAGTCCAAGATCAGAGAGTTTGACATTATAGTTCTATCATTTTATAATGAAAAAGAATGTGTCAGAGAGTTGATAAATCATAACTCCCCTCAGAAACCAAATTCAGCTGTTGAACATTTTTACATACCGCATCAAGCAGGATATTAGAAGTCTTAAAGTCTCGATATATTACATCTACCTCATAATGAAGAAATGTCAGACCCCTAGCAGCACCAAGGGCAACTTTCATACACAGGTTCCAAGATAATGGTGGAAAGTGTGAATTCCCTGCTCGCAGAAAGGCATCTTTGAGGTCACAGGAAAATTTGCACCTTCAATTAGAAGGTTGAACTGCCAGCAGAACACATGAAGATATCAATTACTCACTTCTAAATAGATGATTGTCCAAGCTGCTATAAGGCATGTACTCATATACCAGAAGCCGCTGGTTGTCCTCTATGCAATAACCGATCAATTTCACAAGGTTTGAATGACGTAGGTGCCCCAGGTATTTGATTTCTGCCTATTGTCCAAGAAACATGATAAAATTTATTAATCATACTATTTAATAAATATTGTATCTACACAATAAAACTAAGACTAATAATAGCAGATATAAGATGCATCCACAAAAAAATGATCTAATAAATCTCTTGCAATTACAATTGGATTAATAAACTGAAGCATTAAATATCAAAGCACAGTACTTTATGATGCCTTTGATTGTACCTTAACTCTTTTGTGGGGAAACATAAAGGTTCTATGAAAAAGCTGAGTGGAAACTTTAGAAAGAGGCCGATACATTCAAAGCTAGAGATGGGATACTCACCAACCATTCTTGTTGACCTTGGCAACCATTTGGTTTGAGCTTCTTAACAGCAATAGCCATACCAGTCCCAGGAACAGCAGCCTTTAATGAATCCTCATCAATCCACCCTTTAAAGACAAACCCAAAACTACCTTCACCCAACACAGCATCTGGACTGAAGTTACTTGTGGCTTCTTTCAGTTCACTAAAGCAAAAGCTCCCCAAATTGGGTGACTGTAGGATCTCACCATTTGTTTGGAGAGTTGACGACGGTGTTGTAAATGAGACCTTCCTGTTTGACTTACTCGTATTGGCAATGTATTTGAGGAAAACTATAGAAATAATCAAAAGCCCCATACCAACAATGCCAAATTTCATTAGGCTCGATTCTAAAGGTAGAGATAACTAGATGAATGGGTAAAATTTGCTAATGGTCAAACAAATATTCCTAAAGAAAACAGAAAGCAATCATGCAATAATTGTTAATCCATAATATATTAAATATTGTAGAAGCTCGAATTGCTTCTCAGAATAGATTAAATTCCAGGGTCTAAGTTGTTTTCCCCCAAAAACAATGAAACAGAGCACCCTAATTGTCTAATTCAAAAAGACTCAACACAAGAAAATCCAAAAGAATCAAACTTTATCCATTAAATTTACAAAACAGAAAATTGCAAGCATACCATCAGAAGGAGGATCACTCTGGCTCTGGGTGTTAGTTCCTGCACTAAAGCACAAACCCATGAGTGCAAAGCTCGAATCTTCCCCAACACTAAGCACAATCACAAGCCGCGCGCGCCACACCCCGCCCCCCCCTCCAGCTTTATAGTAAAGCACAAGGAGTCCAAAAGACTCATACTTTTAGAAGTTAGAACCCTGTAAAACAAAAGGGAAACTTTCCGTTACAGAAAATTCCAATTGCAATTACGCGTTTTGTATTGATGAAGACATTTTGATTTCGCCTTTGTTTTCTTTCTCATTGACTTCATAGAAAACTTGTACAGCTCCAAAGGGGAAGCTTTCATGTCGGACAGCGAGGAGGGGCATTAAAATTAAGATAAATATAATTTTTATTATTTTTATAATAATCTTTAATTTTAGTGAGTATTTTAATTTTTTTTAGAATAATTTATTTATATATATATATAAATTAAGCCCTATGTATATACGCATACTAATTGTAATTATTGATGAATATCCTGAAAAAATTATAATTATTTATGTGAAATTTATTACCTAAAATCTATATTCATATCCGCAGGTAAATTTTTACCATGTGATTCACTAGGATTTTTCTTTTAGAATTTGATAAAAAATTTGAATTTTTTTTAATATTAGATGTGAGAATTTAATATTTGTGAGATTTTAATTTTTACATTTATTTTTAAAATATTATTAAGTAAATTTTCACTTTTATTATCTTTTTAATTATTAAACTTAACTAAAATACTCTTATTCTATTTAAGTTAATAATTTTTATAAGAAATGGAGACTTAATTTTCATTTCCTTATATATTTTAATTTTAATTTTCTTATATATTTCTTTATTATTATTATTATTTATATTTTTTACTTTTTAGAAAAATATGATATTAAGAATTATATTTAATAAATATATAATTTTTTTACATAAGAAAATATCATAATAAAATTTTTCATTTTTACATTATAAAATAAATTTTCTTTAATTTTTTTATATTCTATTTAATTTTTATTTTAGAAGCAAATTTATTTTTATTATCAAGAAATTTAATTAACCAAATAAAAAAAATATGAAAAATGTTAATATTTCTCAATATATTTTGCAAATAATGTAATAATTTCAAAAATATTATTTTTTTTCTAACAATATGCATATGATTATTTGATTCTTTACTTGTTATTTTTAATATAATTTATTCAATTGTAAAAAATATATATGATTTATTAAGATATTTTAGTAAAATATATAATTAAAAAATATTTGCAATGACCACAATTTAAAAATTATTCTTAAAATAAAATGTTAGTAGGATTATAATTTAAAATTTAATTTGGTAAATTATCTTTCTTATTAAAAATTAAAAAAAAATATTTGCTCAAAAATAAAATGATGAAATTTAAATTTAAAAATTAAAAGATAAAAAAAATTTATTTTATAATATATAAAAATGAAATTTTTATTTTAATTTTTATACAAAAACTCTAATATTTAATAAATATATTTTAAAAAAAATATGTATAAATATCATTTTTATGCAATAAAAAACACAATTAAAAAAATAGAAGTAAATGAAACTTAAGTTTTCCATCCTTATTTTTTTTAGTACATAAGTCTTTCTTTTGTTATGAGAATTAAAAAATAAAAATTTTACTTAAATCTTTCTTTATATATATAAAAAAGAATATTTTATTGTATATAAATTATATAGTTATTAAATATATTTTTATTATCAAATATATATATATATATATATATATATATATATATATATATATGAGAGAGAGAGAGAGAGAATTAAAAATAACAAATAAAAAAATAAAATTCAATTAAACATTTTTTCCTTTTAAAAGTTATTATTTAAACAATGCAATAAAAATATTATGGTCAAGTTCAATGATAAAAAAAGAAAATGAGAGTGTCAAAAATTAAAAAATGAGTGCTAATATCACATTCTTAATTTATTGTTAATATCGTATAGTAGAAAATTTGAATTTGAATATATTCTTAAGTTTTTTTTCTATTTTTTTCTTGTATAACTATTTTTAATATTTAATAATTAATAAATTAATATAATTATTTTTTTATTAATGATATTTTACTTTATATTTTATCTAATTTAACATAAATCAACAAAATAAAATAACAAACTACTACATATATTTCATAGAATTATAAGAGTATATTTTCCAATATTATTTTTAATTATTTTTATAATATTAACATGAAATGCGCGAATAAATTGCTAGTTAAAATCTTAATTAGAATGACCCAAGTGTAATATTACAATAATAAATTAAAATTCTAAATAACAAATTTTAGAAAAATATATTATTAAAATAATAAAATTAATTATTTTCACACTTTAAAGTCTGCAAATTTTAATTTCTTATAAATTTCAATCAAATCCATAAATATTCGATAAATCAAACAATAAATTTTGCTGAAATTTAACTCCAAAAATTCAAAACACATAAATTCAAACACAAGATGAAAATTTCAAAACTTTCATGGCTGAAGAGATGAGAGTTGTTCTAAAACTTTTACAATTTCTTCCATTTTTGGTCTCATCTTTGGTTCGAAAGAGAGGCACTGGATTGCAAGGTCAGCTGCTTTGAACATATGATCAGTTGTTATTGATGATGATGATGATTGAGCTTTAAGAAAAGGATCCAAAACTCTATAAATTTTGCGTTTGTTACTAAGAAAAGGCTTTGCCCATTCAACTAAATTTCTTTCAGGTGATTCTCTCTTCATTTCCATGGCTCTCCTTCCACTTAACATTTCAAGGAAAACAACTCCAAAGCTATACACATCACCTTTTGATGTTAGATGACCTTCACAAAATTTTTCCAAAAATAATTATAAAGTCAGATATTTAAAGAAGTAAATATGCATAAAATGGAAAAACTATTGCTATTAATTTAATAGTGTATGTGTGTATATATATATTACCAGTCATATTATTTAAATCACATGGTTACAAAGCAATTAAACTGGACATAATATCAAAAGAGACATATAACTCAAACTCAACGTAAGTCTTCTTTCATAAAAGTATTTAGTAATTTTTTTTATAGAAATATTATGTTCTTTTAAAATTTTAAAAAGTTTTAGAGTTAAAATTTTTTGCTTTGAATTTGTCACTGATATTCAAGTAATCGGGCTTATTCAAAGATATGAATTTAATTTGTAGCAAAATATAGCCACCAAGCATAGCGTGTTTCCCGCCGAATTGTCAATTCTAATACTCTACCAATACGATTGAAAATTATTGGAAGAAATACTCTACCAACAATATTGAATATTATTTGAAAAAATTTAAACTAATTTCTTGTTTTGGTATTTATTAATGTATGATTTTATATTTTTATTTTTAAATTAAAATGTATTTTTATCAATATGAATGATAGATTTATGTTTTTCCCAAAAAAAAAAACAGTAAATAGAGATTTTTCATAAATTTTTAGAATTTATCATGTGTAAAATAGAAAAATCATAGATTTTTCTTTTAATTTTTTATACTCACTTGAATGATAAAAATTACAAATTCACTTGTTAAAAAAAATCACAAATTCATTATAATTAAAAATTAAATATCATGACTATGATGGATTAGAAGATACCTGTGACACCATACTCAGGAGCCAAATACCACTCAGTACCCAATACTCTGGTAGTGACATGGGTTTTACCATCTACTGGCCCATCTTTGGCCAACCCAAAATATGAAAGTTTTGCATTATATTTCTGTCATTTTACAATTCAAATAATATTTGTGAGAGAGAATTGCAACTTCCAAGCATTATATAGCTCCCTCTAGAAGTACAAGCCAGAATATATTCACCAATTTAGAATCACATTATAGATGTATAAATAAATACCAATATAAAAAAAATTATTATAATAATCATATTAACATGAAATAAAAATTTTGGTTAAAAATAAGGGTGATGTTATTATTAGAGCATGAATTGTTAAGATCGTATTAAGATATTTTAATGTCATTTTACTTGGGAAAATTATCTTTCTAATTAATACTCTTAAAATA
>CATKHJ010128522.1:0-14211 GCA_949750685.1 Vernicia montana | reverse complement strand
TATCTATAGAAAGAAATTGAAGGAAATGGAAGAAACCCAACTTACCTTCAAACAGGTGCTTGGACAAAGAGAAGAGGAAATAGATATCTTAACCCTAGATCCTCTTAACCATGCAATAAATGAGCTTCCTTGATCATTAATGAAGATAGATGAAGAGAAATTTGAGAGAATGAGAGTTTAGGAACACAGAAAATCGGGTAGAAATGAATTTAGGGCTGACAATTCCTTTTATAGCATTAATTTCCGATTCTATCCCCGACATAAGTCGCAGTCGCTATACAAGTGTAGCGGTCGCGAATGTCTACTGTTCACATGATTATTCATGCTTCCATCATTAACGGGCAGGAGAGTTCGCGGTGGTTGTTGCGCCCGTGGTCGCGTTCACTATTCCTTTGTTGCAGTCGCGACATGAATATTACGGTCGCTACTTCCTTTAGGCCAGATTACCAAAATCAGATAGAAGCGTTCGCGTCCAGAGTCGCGCCCACTGTCGCGGTCGCGACTTTGGCTCTGCAGCACTACTTAGTGAAACTCCAATCTTTAAATCATTATCTCAATCCCAATCAATATAATACACCTTTGTTCATGATTCATCATTTGCAAATCATTCATATTATATTATCATTGTACTCTATCTGTGGAGAAATTCGAAGACCAAAGACGAAGACCGAAGGTCGAAGACCAAGGGCGAACGTCGAAGGTCGAAGACCAAGGGCGAAGACCGAGGTCGAAGACCAAGGGCGAAGACCGAAGGTCGAAGACCAATGGCGAAGACCAAAGGTCGAAGACCAATGGCAAAGACCGAGGGCGAAGGCCGAAGGTCGAAGACCAAGGGCGAAGTCCGAAGGTCGAAGACCAAGGGCGAAGGCCGAAGGTTGAAGATCAACCCTAATTTCTCAATACATATGCAACAACACTTGTAACTCATTCAAATCATCAATCAGGAGTTAACACATGAATATTCGGGGTATTACATCTTTGAATTTCAAATCCTGAGTTTTCTCTTCCATCAATTGAACGGGATCCTGGTTTAAGACAAAAAATTTCAAAATATCCTATCAATCAACAAGATGAGATTAGTCGAGCCTATATCAAGGCGGGACCTTACTAATCTAAGTTTTCAGAGTACCCAAAGAAAAAAATTGGAAGTCAATTCCATAAATTTCAATATTCTTAGTTTAAGCAATTTCCATGGTTAAAATATTCACCTTCAACTAATAAAGCATATTGTCATCCTTGCTTCATTTTTTATAATAAAGATAATCCATCTAGTCGCTGAGCTTTGGTTGATGAAGGGTTTAACAATTGGAAGAGAGTGAATAATGGAGACAAATGTGCATTTCTTGTCCATACTGGTTCAAATGTTTCAAATCACAACAACTGTGTTAGATGTGTGTAAGATGTGATGAAATCGGCTCAAAGTATTGATAAAGTACTGAATGCCCAATCCAAAGAAGAGATCAGAAAAAATCGATTGCACTTACAAGCATCACTTTGTGTTGTTTGAAAGTTGGCTTTACAAGGTTTAACCTTTTAGAGGCCATAATGAATCTTCTAGTTCATCAAATCATGGAAAATTTATTGAATTTATAGATAAACTAGCAGATGTGAGTGATGATCTTAAGAGCGTTGTGTTGGACAATGCTCCTCAAAATGCAAAATATACATCTCCAAGGATTCAAAAAGAGCTCTTGCATATTATGGCTAACAAAATCATATTGATTATCCGTGAAGAAGTTGGAGATGCTAGCTTTTGTATTCTTGTTGATGAAGCACGGGATGAGGCTAAACGAGAGCAAATAGTCATTATTCTAAGATTTGTAAACAGTTATGGTGTCTTATTGGAGCGATTTTTTTATATAATGTGTGTGGAAGACACTACATCAGCGACTCTCAAAAATGATATATGTAGGACTTTAAATCATTATAATTTTTAGTTACACAACATGAGAGGCCAAGGATATGATGGGAATAGCAATATGTGTGGTGCATGAAATGGGCTTCAAGCATTGTTTCTTAAAGAGTATCCTTCCGCTTATTATATTCATTGTTTTGCTCATCGATTGCAGTTAACACTTGTTTCTATAGCTGAACAAGTGCATTCTATTTGATAATTTTTTTCTCATTTGACTTTAATTGTGAACCTTGTTGGATCTTCACCTAAGCGTCTATATGACTTACAGTCTGCACATAGGGAGGAAATAGCATATATGGTGAAAGTTGGTAAGCGTGAGTCCGGTAATGGGGCTAATCAGATTAGTACTTTGCACAAAGTTAGGGAAACTCTTTGGAGTTCTCACTATCAATTTGTGAGAGACTTAATTAATATGTATGCTGCAACATGTAAAGTTCTTGAAAGTTTGCTTGAAAATGGGCTGAATAGATTAATTCAAGGGGAAGCTGCTGGTCTTTATTTAGTAATCACATCTTTTGAGTTTGTATTCCACTTACATTAATGGATTCAATTATGGAAGTTACTAATTTTCTTTCTCAATCATTATAGCGCAAGGATCAAGATATTTTAGTGCTATAAGATTAGTATCGAGTACAAAAGCTATACTTAATCATTTGAGACAAGATAGTTGGGATACTTTCATTGGAAAAGTAAAATTGTTTTATAAGCGCTATGATGTTGATGTTCCTGATATGAGTGCACCTTATACTGTGGGTCATTTTCAGTGACGATGAGAACATATTACATTTGAGCACTATTATCACTTTGATATTTTCAACTACACCATAAATTTTCAGATAATGGAGTTAGATACCAGATTCAATGATGCATCAATGGAACTTCTTACTCTTAGTTCGGCTTTAAGTCCTAATAATTCATTCTGCTCATTTAACATGGAAGATATTTGTAAGCTTGCAGAGAAATTTTATCCTCTAGACTTTACTGAACAAGAAATTCATGTTCTAAAAGTTGAGTTGCAACATTACAAGTTTGATATTTTTACTGATGTTAGGCTTGGAGAAATTAGTACGCTTTCAAATTTATGCCAAATATTAGTTCGCATAAAAAAGGGTGCAAAATTATCGTTTGATTTTATTTGTGTTAACTCTTTATGTTTCTACGGCGACAACTGAACGGGCATTTTCAATTATGAAATATGTTAAAACGACAATTTGCAACAAAATAGAAAATGAATTTTTTGTTGATTGTATGACTCTTTTCATTGAGCGAGATTTAGCTAAAAAGTTAGATTTAGATTTAATTATTGATAAGTTTTATTGTAACAAAATCGTCACGCATAATTAAAATAAATATTTTATTATATTTATTTTTTAATTTAAAATTTTATATTTTGATGTTTGCTCCCAGCACACTCCTATCAAAATTCTGCATCCACCCTTATATATATTTCTTATGTATGGTATAATTTTTGATCTTGGGAGATGTCGGTTTTGATTCCTCAAAGATATTAAAATTGAAAGTTTGGTTTGGGAAGATTGTAATTCATATTGTTTTTTTTTTAAGATATAAAATTGAATTTTTTTTTATATTAAATTCTATTGTGATTATAAAAATAATAATAAAAAATAAAGAGGAAATTACATCAAATACATTTTTTTTAATTTTTTTTAAAATACCCTTTTGTCTTTTTAGATTGTCAAAAATATTTTTTTTTATTTTTTTATTTATAATATATTTTTGATATACTTTTAATATATTTTTGATATATTTATGATATATTTTTAAAAGTGAGGTATTTTTAAAATAGAAAATTTAATAAGTATATTTTTGAAATATATATATATATATATATATATATATATATATATATATATATATATATATATATATTATCTTTTTGAGGTATTAGTGTAAAATGCGAAGCAAAAGTCCTAGATATATGAGGTTGAGGTGTACATGTGAATTTTTTTTTTTTTTATGAAAAATACAGAACATTTTAATATGTACACAAAATAAAAATTAAAAACAATGAAATTGCTATATAAACATAGTCATAGGTAATTGATAGGAAAGAGCTAGAAATTGTGTAAACAAGCACAAAAGGAACAGCACAAACCTGAAAACAGAGAAATTAATGGAGAAGGTAAACAGAACCTCCAGAGCACGCTGTTTAGTCTTAGCCTATCCAGTCCAAGGCCACATAAACCCAATGCTCCAATTCTGTAAGCGCCTACAAAACAGAGGATTGAGAGTCACACTTGTTACTACTAAAGCCATCTCCAATACCATTTACAGAGTATCAACGTCATCGAATTGCATAGCCGTCGAAACCATATCAGATGGGTTCGATGAAGGGGTTCATAGAATCCAAACAGAGAATATTGAAGCCTACTTGGCTCGATTTTGGGAAGTTGGGAAAGAAACCCTTATCAATCTTGTTGAAAGGCTAAATAATTCAGGGGCAGAGTGCTCTGTTTCTTGTATAATATATGATGCATTTATGCCTTGGGGTCTTGATGTTGCCAAGAAGTTTGGATTGGTTGCTGCTGCTTTTTTTACTCAATCTTGTGCTATTGTTAGTATTTATTATCATGTTCACAAGAAATTGATTCAACTTCCTTTGTCCAATTATAAGGAAGATGAAATTGTGATGATGCCAGGATTGCCAGAACTGGAACCTCAAGATTTTCCTTCTCTTGTGTATGATTTTGGGTCATATCCTGCTTTCTTTGACATGCTTGTGGATCAGTACTCCAATATTGATAAAGCAGACTGGGTCTTTTGCAATAGTTTTTATAACTTGGAAAATGAGGTAATTATTAGTTGATTTATGTTAATTAGACTAATTAACTTTGTTCATTACCCAGTACTATGGTTACATAAGATTTTAAGTATCGAGTGATATTGCTTTTAATTCTTTTTAATACAAATTTTTTATTTTCTACTACTAGATAAACATTACTATAACTATAAAAAATCATTTTCAATATATTACATATATTTTTGATAATTAATTTCTGGTTGTAGGTGGTGGATTGGCTTGCCAAGCTCTGGCCATTTAGGACAATTGGACCATCTATGTACTTAGATAAGCAGCTTGAAAATGACAGAGACTATGGTATCAGCATATTTAAGACAAATAATGAAGCTAGCATGAAATGGCTAAATGAAAAGCCAAAAGGGTCAGTTGTATATGTGTCATTTGGGAGTCTTGTAGATCTCGGGACAGAGCAAATGGAAGAACTTGCCTATGGATTAAAAGGAAGCAAATGTTATTTCTTGTGGGTGGTAAGGGAATCAGAAGAGGCTAAACTCCCGAAAAATTTCACAGAAGAAAATTCAGAGAAGGGTTTAGTAGTGAAATGGTGTCCACAATTAGAGGTCTTAGCACATGAGGCAGTGGGTTGTTTTGTGACTCACTGTAGGTGGAATTCTAGTTTGGAGGGTCTGAGTTTAGGCATACCAATGGTGGCAATGCCACAAAGAACAGACCAAAGTACCAATGCTAAGTATATTAAAGATGTTTGGAAAACGGGAGTTAAAGTTCCAATTGATGAGAAAGGGATTGCTAGATGCAAAGAAATAGAGTATTGTATAAAGGAAGTAATGGAAGGAGAGAAAGGGAAAGAGATCAGAAGAAATGCCAATAAATGGAGAGAATTGGCAGAAAAGGCAGTTGATGAAGGTGGAAGTTCTGACAAAAATATTGAAGAATTTGTTGCTAAATTATTGGTCCAATAATCCTCTTCCAAAAAATTATGCAAGTAAATTATTTATATATATATTTTTAACAGTTTCATGTACTTGTAGTCACTCCATTTGTAATTCTAGCTAATGTTCTTTTGTGATTTGTGAAATTCTGATATTTATAAGAACTATGGCTCTACTACATTGAGGTATTTCACTTAGCTTCTAGTGTTGACCCAAAAATAAAATTCTACTAAATAAGACGAGAAGTAAACATTTTTTTTTTTTTTTTTTTTTTGCCAAATGAAGTAAATTCTCTTATGAATCAAGACCATGATTGTCGAAATGGTAATTTAACAATAAAAATTCACTGCAGATAAAAAAAAACTAATAATCATCTAATATAAATTACGTCAAATTATTTTCTCATAATTCTTAAAGTCTCCTCCTTAATTGCATTATTTTACCATAAAAATATATATACATTTTTAAATTAATTACTACATAAAAGAATTTTATGTAATTTGCAAATTTTATTTGTATTTTATTCTTTTTATGTTTACCTTTCATGTTTAACTCATAATTTATTATATTTTTATTTTTACTGTTAAACAATTATTATTATTTATAAAATACAACGTAAATTTTCCATATTAAATCTACTTGATTTTTTTATTTTAAAATAAAATACATATATGAAGTTAGCAATTTAAAAATTTTAGTCTATATTGCCCTTTTTCAAGTTTTGTTATAATATATATTAATGTATAAATTTGTATATAATTGACATGTACATGATTTTTCTATGTAAAAAAGAAAACTTATAAAGAACTATAATCAGTAATCATGTGAGCTGGAGATGATTAACCCACAAATTACCGTTTCTAGAGATAATCTTGAGCCCATTGACATTGGGAACCTTGAATTTAATCTTGCATCTTTTGAAGTTTCCAATACATGCAGAGATCTTGTCCCATATATTTTGAATTTAGTCTTTGGTTGTTTTAAAGTTCCCAATACATGCAAAGATGTTATTCCATTTTCTGATGAGCCAACTATTGTGAACCCTCTCTCTCATTCTTGTTAGTGACTGTGGGTCCCTCCAACATGGTGGATTCCACATGCCTAATAAAACAAATATTTTTGTTGAAAGAAAAAAAAAAAAAAAAAGAGAAGAAAAAAAAACGTGTTTTTCTTTCAGTGCCAAATTGTTTGAATGTTGAAATTAGCTTACTCGTGGTAGGTGGGCATGAGTTTGCTTATAAATAGGCAAACTCATGCAACAAGATTTATATACAATAACACAATACATAAAATCATAAATAGAGAGAGAGAGTTTTATGTATGTGTGTGAGAGGGTTTTGATAATTTTTGTCTGTCAAAAAATTATCCTACATTTCTTTAATCTTTATTCACTGTGAGAAAAGGTGTATTGAGTTATTGGGTGTTGTGTGTGAGAGGGTTTACAATTTTATCCGTCCAAAAATTGTACCGTGTAACTTATAAGAGTTATAGTGAATTATCCCTTATAGATCGTGGATGTAGGTTTATTGAGAAATCGAACCACGTAAAATTCTTATTATCTTTGCTGTGAGTTATTTATTAATTTCTGCTTCCACTATGCGTGTGAAATATCTCATAAAATTTCCCAACATCTATTTCAGATAATTCTTATTTCAGTGTTCTTGTTGATGATTGTAAGGCAATGGTCTATGAGCTGCCAAATATATCTGTTTGTTTTGTAAAGAGATCAGCAAATCTTGTTGCCCACGCTCTGGCTAGAGCAACAAATTCCTTAGCTGGTGCTTGTATGTGGAGATCTGTTCCTCCTTTGTTTATCTATAATGATTTGCAGGCAGACCTGCACTTTTAATGATAGTTCTCATATTTTCTTCCAAAAAAAAAAAAGTTGGTTTCAATTTAATTTAATTTAATTAATTTCTTTATTTATATTTATTCGTATAATGATAAATAAATAGTAAGATTATCATTGTGTATATATTTTGAATTATGTATTAAGCAAATGAAACCATAAGAAGTTTCAAATAAGTATTCAAAATTTCTCAGTGTTATATATATATACTTATTTAAATTAAATAACATAATAATATTTTAAATAAGTTTTTCTACTTTTATAACATTATCTTTTAAAATTTGAGGAGACAATGAAAATTTTCAATTGCTTATTCTAAATGTTACTTATTATAAGATTCATATAAGGAAAATTTATATTTTTCTATCTCCATTATATAGTTGTAGCAGGTATATCTGAAAATATATTTTTATCATCTTTATTTTTTATGAGGACTTGAAGTTTTTTTTGGATAATGTGACTTTGTTAGTGCATCAAGTATTAAATATTGCATTCTTAATTTTGCATGTTTAATCGCTACAAAAATCTTATATTACTTAGTTTTCTTTTTTGATTTATGTACTATGTTGGTCATTTTAATCAAAGTAGGAAGGAGAAATAAGAAAAAAACTCTGTAAAAATCTTAAATTACTTAGATTTTATTTAATTGCAAAAAAAAATATTTTTTATTTTCATTTCCTAGTTTTCTCTCCATTTCTGAATTTTCAAATGTGTTCTTTTCCAAATGAAAAACTTAACCATGCCATGGCCCTTAACCACTAGGGTGTCCCTGCCAGAACGTTATCAAACACTATATTATTTTGTATTAAGTTAACTCGATATCATTAGACTAATTGGCACTTTTTTTACAAAATATTAATTCCAAAATAAAGTTTCAAGATATAATCTTTGTGTTTGAACTAACTTGTCAACATCAATTTTAGTTGGAAATAACACAATTATCATTAATCCAAATATGAGACTAAGATTTTATTCATTGGTAGCTTTGTGCTATAATGAGTGGGTTTGAAATTCCTGTTAGGATTAAAAAAATATTTTTAGAATTTTTGTGATTTAATTGATTGAATTTTATTATTTTTTATAAATTATTTTTTCAAACATATTTTTAAAAAAAATATCAATTTACCTGCTTATAATAAAAAACAGTTTTAAAAATAATATAAATTTTTTTTTATTGAAAAGCGTTTTTTTAAAATTTAATCCCAAACGAGGCCAATATGTCAAATTTAAATGTAGGTTCGCACATAAACTCATCAGAGAAATAATTTAATTTACATTTTGTGTTTATATATACTTAATGTATATATCTAAATTAAGTAAAAAAAAAATTGTATCCAAAGGATATTAATGTAATATATTGTAATCTTTTTAGACTTTTCACTAGTTTAATCAAACGCAATTATTTTATATTTTAAAAAAAATATTTTTAATGAAATATAATAATATAATATTTTCAGAATTATTTGTTTGAAAATCTACTTTTCTATAATAGTAATTTTATATAAAATAAAAATTACTATTATAAGGAAAAAAAAAACTTCTAAACAGAAAATTTGGCCCATCAGTATATCCTCGGTGAGTCTGGGCTTTTCAAGGGCCATCTATGTTTCATTTGCGAATTGGTGATTTGGATTGTGATTGGAATCTTGACTTGAAGGTATTTTTTAAATTCGAATAAATCGATTTTTTTTTTTTTGCACCAATAATAAATCAAATTGAATCATAAAATTTTATTTTATAAAATAACAATTTAATTTGAGTCAATTCAATTAATTTTAATAAATTTAAAAATTGAAAATTCAATTCAATTTAATTTACGTTTTTATTTTTAAAAATTACCAAATTAAACTCAACTATATATATACTAGAAAATATTTACCTACGCATTGCTACCGACAAACTTTCCTAACTTCATTCTTAAATGTAGGCAGCTTAACAGCAAAAATATCTACAATAACCAATTGGCACCTACTTGAAATGGATGTCATATTTATTGGAGTGTAACCAATGAGTTTTGTGAATCCTCAATTTTGCATCTCCAAAATTATTTTTAAAATTTCCAAAGCTGATTAGAATATTTTCCTATCCAGATCGACACTTTTTCGATCCTAAATGGACTTTCTGTATTAGACAATATTTTCTCTAAATTAATCGGATTTTTTTCAAAACTAATTGCTAAACTGTCCGATAATTAATTTCGAGTCTACCGATACTGACTGGTAATTTTTCAAATTTCAGAATACCCCGAAAACTGATCCAAAAACTGAAAAAAAAACATGCTTTTACTGCCTTTCGCCGGAGCCCCTAGAGAAGTCGCCAGCCTCCTAGCGGCGCTGCCAGGTCCTCAATTTTTCTGTCGTACTGACGTCAGTCCCACCACATCAGCAACCGCCGGCAAAGCAGCTAGGGCCTCTGGTGGTTGGTCCCCCCTCCTGCCCTGAAAATTTTATTTTTACTCCTTTTTAGCCCTTTTAACCCCATCCTTTTGGTCTTTTCACACTTTCTCTTTCCAAAATACCTTCACCTCGCTTTACCTATAAATACCACCCTCTCCTCCTTCATTTTCTTCACACCTTAAACAATTGTTAATTGGTTATCCATTTGCTTCTTCTCTCTCTCTCTCTCTCTCTCTCTCTAATTAT
Source organism: Vernicia montana (assembly GCA_949750685.1). NCBI lineage: Eukaryota > Viridiplantae > Streptophyta > Magnoliopsida > Malpighiales > Euphorbiaceae > Vernicia > Vernicia montana. Next base: position 4,094 of record CATKHJ010128522.1, on the reverse strand, counting down.
TTTCCCACACTCATTTTGAGTAATCACAATTAATTAATTAATTAAAAATTAATTAATTAATTAATTAATAATTAATTAATTAAAAATTAATTAATTAATTAATTAATTTTTCAATTAGTTTTCACTCAATTTGATTAATTAATCACTTTAATTAATTAATCATTTTAATTAATTAAAAATTGGGTAATTAAGCCACCAAATTATAAAATTAATTTCTTTTGAGATTAATTTAAATTCATCATCCAAAATCGATAAAACAGAATTTTGATCCGGAAAATCACTCCACCCACTTAAAATCTCCTAAAGAGAAGGTATATCATTTTCTCTCACCAAGCTCAAAATCATCCCAAATCAAATCAAACCCAATCAAATCTGACCGATCCTTAAATCCATCCATCTCACAGTGGAACGAACTATGTGGGTTTTGATCCCCATCCAATGGGGTACGTAAGCACGCTTAGAATTTAACTCCAAGTCTCAAATCCAAATCCCAATCAATCTCCTTTCCCTTTTATTTTAATTTATGTTTTCTTGTAAATTTTAATTACTGCAATTATTTAATTATTTGCTATTTACTTTTTCCATGCATTCATAAATATGTGATGTTCATGCATTATAATCGTTATTAATACTTGTCATCCATGAAATTAATTTTCAAGTCAAATTAAACTAAAGAGTCAAATAGAGATTGTTTTAAACAAAAAATCTAGTCTCCGATCTCAACCTGATTTAAGGACTAGTGACTTTATCATTGGGTAAATTAATCAAAGATTAATAAATTGGAGTCAAATTGAGTTTTTCCTTAAATTTTCAATTTAAATAAATTAGGGTGGCGACTCCCGAATTTCTTTCAAAAAATCAAATCATTTTTTCGAGGCTATAGTCGCTTTCAATCGTGAGCATTGAAACTCGTACCTTAACTCCCTTAAAATTCGCTTCGCCTTTCCTTAAGGCATTTTCCAGAGCGAGGAGAGGAGCGTTCGAGCGAGACCTCACAGGTTTAGATAAACATTTAAAACTATGGTGTGTAATGGGATAACTAAAGAAATTTCTTCTCGCAAGTATTAATTTAATCTAAAGAAAATTTTGGCATCAGTGAAATTGTCAAAATGAACATAAACCACCATCACTATTCAGAATTTGATTCACTTGAGACCACAAAGATTTCTTGTTTATATTTCGATTTTTCTTACAAAGCTCCAATTGCAAGTAAAAAATAAAAATAATAAAAATAAACAATATTTCAATAGAAAAGTAAAAGCTTTTAAAAAAATGGAAACGCTAGCGATAAGAATTTTACCACTTCACAGAGAAGGTTGGCTCACAGGAAAATAAATCTTTGTGATCTAAGGTGAATTAAGTTATGAACAGTGAGAGCAGTGAATGGATAATTTCAATACACAGACGACAAAGCCGACAAAGCTTAATCTGGATCAATTAAGACTTGCGTAGGAGGAATTTCTTTAGCCAGGACATCACACATCATTTTGGCGAGCCCGAAAGAATAAAGCATATGCTCATCAGCTGGTTGTCGAAAATTCAACAAAAGAATAAGATCACAACACTTATTTTAGCAAGGAAGCAATTGAAAAGAATGTGAACCTAATGAAATGAGCATTGTACATATCAGAATTTTGAAGTAAGACACTTAATTTGAAAGATTGTGATGATCCTTTTTAAGAAAAGTCTAAGACAATTGAAGTATAATCCAACTTGTCAAGGCCAAACCTTAAAAAAGGTTTGATTATGCTTACATGATCATGCGAACACAATAAATAGAGGCAGATAATAGGTAAATATTTTTTATGATATTTTTTGAATGCTTTAGATTTTTGTTAATTTTTTTTTTATAAAAATATATATGTCAGTAAATGGAGTTTTACCAAACATAATAAGTTTGAGATGGAAACAATGCAAAGTTTAAGAATTTCAAAATGTTCCTTTTCTATTCATCAATTAATGAAGATGCATTCAACCCACTTACTTCTCGCAGAGCCAATAAGAATGGATTCAATTTTTCGAGCCATTAAAAACTGTGATTATTATTATTATTATTATTCAATAAAAAAATTAAAGACGAGTACATGTGATAAAGTTTAAGTAACTGCTAATGAAATAAAAGCGCAACTAAGAAGCAATTGAAAAAAGTCATTTTTATTTATGTGTTTAGATAACTCTCCTTATTTAACTTTCATTTGTCATTGTTCTAATAGTAAAGACCATGGATTATAATGTTGGTAATAATTAACCTACTTCCTTCATCACCACTAACAGCTCTAACAACACCCCAACAATTATGTGTGGTTATATCTTTCCAGTGAAACCCAATAAATCACTATTTCCATTGTGAAAAAGAAGGACAATAGGTCAAAAATGTCCCAACAAAACCCTTAAGGCATGATTTGATATTATTATTATTATTATTATTATTATTATTCAATAGAAAATTAAAGACGCATGCACGTGATATAATCTAAGTAACTGCTAATGAAATAAAAGCGCAACTAAGAAGCAGCGCAAAAAAATCATTTTTATTTATATGTTTAGATAACTCTCCCTACTCGACTTTCATTTATCACTGTTCTAATAGCGAAGACCATGGACTGTGATGTTGGTAATAACCTACTTCTTTCATCACTACTACCAGCTCTAACAATGCCCCAACAATTTTGTGTGGTTATACCTTTCCAGTGAAACCAGCAAGTCATTGCTTCCATTGTGAAAAAGAAGGACAACAGGCTAAAGAATGTCTCAACAAAACTCCCAAGCCATGTAACAGAAAAACCTTATAGGACTAATACTAATTAACACCAATTTTGCATCAACATTTTGCAAGATAATCGATTATAATCGTGCAGACACAACAAACAAATATAAAAATAATTCATCAAAAGTTATTGTAATACCCTAGTATTCCCTAATATAATTACGTTTCATATGACTACCTAAGATTTGAATTTAAAAGTTTAATTATGTCGAGTAGTTGAAATACATTTATGCGTTTGAGCTAGTGTGCTTGTTTACTATTGAATTGAATTCTATAGGATTAACATGTGTATGTGGTTGCTTAAGATTTAATTAGCTAAAAAACTACTAAAGGAAAGTGATAAATTTTCTCATCATATATTCAAACTTTGAAGATTTGTGACAAGAATATAGAAGGCATGATGGACAAAAGGGACTCACCATGTCCGACAACCATGGTGGGAATGATGATGAAAAAAAAATTAATTGTTTATATTTTTATTTCTTACCAACATCTTTGGAATTCTAGAGAATTATATATTTTCTTTTCCATTTTCTAAATTTCTCTACTTCCTAAGAAAGGGTGTAATCTACACCACTCATTTCTCTCTTTTAATAAAAAATAAAAAATAAAAAATAAAAAATAAAAAATAAAAAATAAAAAATATCTACTTCTATTTGACTAATTTAAACTCCTTTTACTACACCTAATATTTCCATTCTCACTCAAAGAACTCCAGGAGCATTTTTTTTCTCTTTACTCATCCTCCCATTCGGCATTAAGTTGGAAAAGATTTTCTCTTCATGGTAAAATCTTTAATCTATCATTCTAACTTTATGAATCGAAAATTATATTTTGATTTCTTTGAATGTTTTATGAAATCCCTCTTCCCTTTTTCTTTGTTTATATGAAAGGTTGGAAATTTATTTTGATTTGAGTTTAAACTGAGAAGTAAATCACTTGAATGTGATAATCTTTGGACCTTGATAAAATGACAATTTAATTTGAAAATTTTCTTCCATATGATGGTATTCGGCCTTGATGTGGTTTTCAAGATATAATTTCTTAAATTTCCTTTGGTAAATAAATATGTTTGTATGTGAAGGAGATTTTGATAAAGTAGAAATTGATTAATGAATTAGTGGAAACAAGATTTGGGCCCAAAGCTATTCGGTCACCAATTGATAAATTAAAGTTGAATTCAATTTTTTTTAGTGAACCTATTTATGTGTTCAGTATTGTGTGAAAGTCTTGGTAATAATGTAAATTAAATAAATGACTTGAAATCCTAATGGAAATCATAGTTAGTAAATTCGACCCCTTTTGGAGAAAATTTCAAAATAAAATT
>CATKHJ010128521.1:0-32922 GCA_949750685.1 Vernicia montana | reverse complement strand
ATTTTCAGGTATCTTCGTGGTACTTCCAAAGTATGCTTATGCTTTGGAGAGGACAAGCCTGTGCTAGTTGGCTACACAGATGCAAATATGGCTGGCAATGTAGATTCAATTACCTAATTACATTTGCAAGGGGAGCTGTGTCATAGCAATCTAAGCTACAAAAATGTGTTGCTCTTTCTACTACTGAGGTAGAGTTTATTGCAGCAACGAAAGCATGTAAATGAAAAAGTTCTTAAATGAACTTAGTGTGTAGCAAGATAGATATCAGTTGTTTTGTGATAGCCAGAGTGCTATTCACCTTGTGAAGAATTCCTTATTTCATTCAATATCAAAGCATATTAATGTGAGATATCACTGGATCATGAATGTACTGGAGAAGAAGCTACTACAGCTTGAGAAAATCCATATGGATTAGAATGGATCAGATATGTTGACAAAGACTCTACCCAAAGAGAAGTTCGAGTTCTGTCAATCAGCTGTAGGAATGGTGGAGCCTTCCATGTGATTGGGAGGGGGAGATTTGTTGTGGTGTCCCTTTCAGATGGAGAGACCCACACACAATATAAATAAATAATAATAAAAAATAAAAAAAGCAATATCAAAAGCACCAAAATCGATGCCAACAAATTAACTTTTAGAGGCAACAAATTGAAGTTATTGCAAGCTGTCCAATTTTTGACAGCTTGCACACACGGTTTGGAGGCCTATAAAAAGGCCTCCATCCTTCAAGGTTTAAATGTAGCTAGAGAACAATTCTCTGAGGGAAATTTGAGAAAGAGAGAGTTTTATGTATTTTTAGTAAATAATTCCTAAAAATGGGAAGTGATAAAATAGTGAGAAAAATACTTTGGGGTATTTTTGGGAAATACTGTAAGTGTTACTATTTTGGTGAGATCTCATTTTAATATTGCATTGCCTTTAGATTTAATTTTGAGAAGACTCTCTTGTAGCTACTATTTGTAATAGTGGAAGTTTTATTCGGAGTTTGTCCCGTAGACGTAACTCAAAATTAAGGGTGAACCACATTAAATTACTAATATTATTTTTGTTAATTATTATTATTTCTTATTTTGATATCTGTGTGCCCAACAGGCAAGCCGTCTCACATATAGGTTTAATTATAACTTTTTCATATAACTATTGAGTGCTTGTCTCATAGTAGCACAGGAGGTAAAGAATTTAAATTTTCATAATTTTTCTCTCTTTAATTTTTTTTTTTTTTATGTATACATAAAAAATAAAAATAAAAAAAAAAGGAAGGGCAAATTATTATTTAGCCCTTAAGATTTGTGTCAAACTTGTAATCGGTGATAAGGGTGTACAATCGGTCAGTTCGATTCACAATCGAACCTAATTAAAATAACCGAAATAATCTAAATTGTATTTTCATCAAACCAAACCGAACATAACTTATAGTAAAAATCGAATTGAACCGAAAAAATTTAGTTCGGTTAATCAGTTTGGGTTGGTTTTAGTTTTTTTTTATATATATATAAATTTAAGATAAAATTCAAGTAAATTTTAATATATGTTTATTAAATATATATAAAATATATATAATATAAATATATTTTAATATATTTATATAAAATAAATATATTTTAATATATATATATGTATAAAGTTCGGTCGGTTCGGTTGATCAAAATTTTTTTAGTAAAAATCAAACCGAATTGAAATTTAATTTGGTTTTTAAATTTTCAAACCGAACCAAAATTTTTAAAAATTGAATATAACCAATCAATTCGATTCAATTTTTTTTTAATTTCGATTCGGTTTTACTCACTGCTAATCCGTGATACCAACACCAATAAAACGTGGTCTAGATTCGATCCACACAAGGTTGCGGCTTCTTCTTTATCAGATTCAGCCACAACTCATCATTTTTACCAGATTTGAAGATTAGGGAATTTTGAAAACGTGAAGGTGAGATTTTGCCCTTTATTTGATAAAAAAAAAAAGAAGAAGAAGAAGAAGAAGGAATGAAAGTCCTTGATTGTTGACTGATGCTTTTCTATTAATCAGAGAGATTTTTAATGGCGGCTATGAGGCTTTAATGGCTTAATGTAACACCATTTTTGAGGTGCTTTTTTCTATTTCGTCTTTTCTTTCTTAATTTCTTTCATTTATTTTTCAGTTTCAATTTTTTTTTTATCAAATGGCGATTGCCTGAAAACGCAGCCAAGTTGAACTGTGTTTGTTCACTCTTATCAGTGATGAATTATGCTAGTCGTTCGGATATTTTTTTTCTTCTTGTTTTTAATATATATAAATGAGAGCATTTTAGTTATTTCATATAAAGTTTAACAGAAAAAAGTACAAAAACCAATGAAATGACTAATATGTGTGATGAAATCAAATATGAAAGATTATTTCATTGGTTTTTAAAAAAAATAATGGATCACTATATTAATTATGGCAAACTTCATAAACTAAATAATATATTGTCTTCTCACACACAAAAATATAATTACAGACTTAGAGTGGTGTCTTGGCCAAAAAAAAAATTAACAGAGAGTCTGTCAACCAAATTTGGCACTTATAAGACCTTCAATTGACCCAATTAAGCCCATAATTGTGATAAGTAAGCAAACAAAGCTAAATGTCCTAAGAACAATCCATTTTCTTGTCCAAGCCCCAATTTTCTTCTGCACAAAATACATTTCCACAGGAAAATATATAGCCAAAGGCCAAAAGTTCAAAGCCCCTAACACTCCCAAAACTTGGTTGAAGTAAGGGAAGGCCATTGCAATAGCAGTAGTTGATGCAACATAAGCAGTTCTAAAACATAACCTCAATAGATTCATTTGAAGAGGAGGAAACAAAGGAAGTCTGATGATGTAAAATTTATTCACAAACCCACTTGTTGGATATTTCTTGGAAAACCAACCTTCCACAAATGCAAACACTGGCTGACTATATATCTGAAATTCACAACACATGAAAAATTCAAAATTATAATAAGCTAATCAATTCATTCACCGTCTCTGGCATAGTATCTAAAAACCATTCAATCTAAAAAATAAAATTTAAAGGTAAGAACATACGAATAAATTTTAATATTTTTAATACATCCCTTCATGTGAAGTCCAAGAACAAATTTTAATATAACTTATGACTTCTCATGTGAAATTCATTGGATTCAGCATAGACAAGCACAAACTGACCACCTTATTTTGTGCTAAATTTTAATTACTAATAGGGGAGCTTAAAATTTGAATTCTGAATCTTGCGGTACAAAAGGTCTTATTAGTGAGTTTTTTATTTAGTGGTCTGGAGTTGTTTCTAAAACTCAAAGATCTCAAATTCGAGCCTCCAATCGAAAACAAATTTACCCAACTACTCAATTTGAGAGCTCAAGTCAATGTTTTGAAACCCGTCCGGTATTCGAATTAATGAAGACAGAGAATTACGGATCAAAAGTTTAACTGGAGTCAAACTAAAATTTTAAATAATAACATATATTTATTATTTATATGTTAAAAATAAATATAATATACATAAAATTAAAATTAACGAACGTTACCTATCATTTTCAATGAACTTTATCTATTTTTTAGCACAAAACGGTATCATTTTATGCCTTTTAATTAGCAAAAAAATTTCTAGAATCCGTTTAACCTAGAAAACTCGAACTAGTTCATCCGAGTCACTGGATTTTTTTTGGATCGGCATGTGAACTGGTTCCTAATTTTTCAATTGAACCAGCCGGGCCGGGTTTCAAAACGATGGCTCAAGTTAGTAATGTTAACATTACACCGACATAACTGTCCTTAACAAGATAATGCAAAATTGCGCGAAGAAGTTAAGAAAGCAAAACAAGAAATAAAAAAATTTGAAATGAAAATATAGTACCTGATACCCTCCCACAAGATGAAGAACAATGCAAGCATTTGCAAAGTCAATCAGCCAAAAAGGCTCAAAAAATCCAAATCCAGTCAATAGATTTCCAGGTGTTTTATTGCCAAAGGCTGCATATCCAAAGCATCCACAGCATAGGTAAAAGAAAGTTGTAATAAAAATTGCTATCATTGAGGCCTTCTTCATAGTCTTGTTCTCTGCTGGAGGTGACTTCAATGTATCCTTTATTTAACAAGTTCAGCAATTTTTTTGTTTTTCAGTCACTGTTTGCTCTAAAAAATTTGGCCATATTTGAATATTAAATATAAAAAGAGTATAATTAAGCCCAAACCTGAATCTCCAGAAGAATAAGTGAGTATGGATAGGCAAAAGCAATGTCTCCTAGTGCTTCAAAGGCTAACCATAGTTTATCAGCAACATTTGCAGCTGGGACTCCACTAATGCTCCCCTTAATGCTCCCATTTTCTACAATTACACAAATGAGTTATGTAACCTCTAGTAATATATGAGAGACGAGAAGTTCTTAGATAAATTCAGTCTACCACTTTATCTGTAGATCAAACCAATAAGAATAAGACACATCAATTAATGATGTCATATATATGATTTTTCATTGCATAATTAATTGATGTGTTTTATTTTTATTGGATTAGTCTATAGATGAGCTAGTAGACTGAGTTTATTTAAAAATTTCTCATGAGAGACATATACTAATGAGCCTTTCAATAGTACTGGAATTGTCTTGAGGCAAGGGTTATATTAGAATTTTTAATTAAAGAAGGCAAAATTATCATTTAAGTGTGTGCATCATTACATGCATATATACACACATATAAATATTCAAATTAATTGTAATACATATATATATAAATTTTACTTGTATAAATTCTAATTGGGGTTAAAAATTGTTAAATTATATTAAAATTTTGATTTTAAAAAAGAAAAAATACAAATGATTGAATTAATAATTTGATTTGCATAATAATTATTATGGAATTTATTGAAATTATATTTTTATTTCTATTTCTATTTCTATTTCTATTTGATACTTTGGGTTCTCATGTAAAAAAGGTAATTTTTTTTTAAAAATTTTATCTTTGAAAAGAAAAGAAGGGAGTCAAAATTTATATAAGAGGTGGAGAAATTAAAATTGTTAAAATTAAGTAGTGTTTTTTTTTTTTTTTTTTTTTTTTTTTTTTTTGGCCAAAGTTAAAGGGGCCAATTGCCTACCATGTAGGCAACATATAGCTTCACCATTATTTTTAAGATTAAGATGTGTCGAGTTCAAACCTCTTAATTAAAGCTAAATTTATATATATATTAAAAAATAATATGAGACAGATAATTGACCATTAAACTATTACTCAAATATATATGACATTTCATTTTGAGTGTACCAAACATATATAAAATTCCTTATTCTTCATGTTTGAACCCCTTAACTTATGGTGGTATGAGATAGATAGTAACTTCCCTAATATGAAATAAATATTCTACCACTAAACTATTACTCAAATATATATTACATTTTATTCTGGTGTACCAAACTTATAAAAAATTTATTCTTCGTTTTTGAACCCCTTAATCCTCATGATGAGACAAATACTCAACTACTTAATAACTAATGTTATTAAAATCGAACTGGAGGTTAAACCGATTTTTTTATCGATTCATGGTCCGACTGATCTAATTTAATTTATCTGACATTTTTTTTTTAAATTTTTTTAGTTCAAAACGGTGTCGTTTTGAAAAAATTCAGTTCGATCGATCACCGGTTTTTTTCAATTCAAATCGATTTTTTTCGGTTCATGATTTATCTGATTTTTTATAATTTAAAAATTGGACCAGTAATCGGTTTTCGATTGAACTGGTCCAGTCTGATTTTAACAACATGGTTAATAACAAGTTAAATAGTTCTTTCTAATTTGTTTCTATTGTTCATAGCCACAAGTAGTTATTAGAAGAAATAAGATTTTCTACGAGAGAAAGATATCTTAGTTTGACCAAAAATAAGAGTCAAAATTGGCAGCCATACCTAATACTTTTGCAAAGCCAAGTCCAAATCCTATAAAAGAGTAGGTGAAGGACATGATAGCTGCAATTACTGAGAGCCATTCCATGTTATGAAAATTTGGTATCTGTGAAACTACAATCTGAACAAGTCCAAATAGAAGCATAAATAAAGTATCCCCATATGCACATGAAGCTTTATGCCCTTCTCTGTGGTAACAATTTGACCTTTGAATTGCTCTACAGTAATGAAATGAAAATATATATAAGATACAAGAACCCTCATTTGTAAAAACAAGTACAACAAATACAAACAGTTTGGCAGTGTTGTTTAACTATTTTAAAACTTTATAATTAGAAAATATCAAATTTATCTTAGAAATAACTTTAATGACACCAATAAATATCTTCAATAATATTTTTAAACATAAAGTCTCGTTTGGTATGATGGATTTGAATAAAATTCATGGAATTAAAAACTCACATCTCATGTGGATTTTCAAATCGTTCATATTTATAAGTTTTGGAGCATGATGAATTTTAATAAATCTATACAATGTAGTTTAATTTTTCAAATCAAATAAAAAACTGAACTATAATTCATAAATTTTGCGAAATTCATCATTGAAATCCATCAAAACAAACGAGACCTAAGTATAAATAGTAATACCAAACAAACCCTGCATCAAGTGGAATATATATGAATCTTCTAAATGATCATTTATAATTTGGGAAAAAAAAAAAAAAACATTTAAATGATGGGATTTAGTGAGGAATTAATTAAGTACCTCATGCTGGTTGAAGTAGTAATAACATAAGCAATACCAGTCCCATACATGCTTAAGTATTGAAGCAAACCACAAAACCATGTCTGTGTCTTACCTGAACTATCACTACACCAAATTAGAAATCACACACAGAATATACCTTCTATGAAAACCATATCCTAACTTTAAAATTATATTATAGATAATATCCAATGAGCTTCGACTTAGTGATATGAAAGTCGTCTATAGCTAGGACTGTGAGATTAAAAGTTCGAACCCTCTGTCATAGCCCTATTAATAAAAAAAAAATTATAGATAATAAAAGGGTTGCCAAAGAAATTCAATTATAATACCAAGATTTACTCTAACAGCGTCCATATAACGGTAGTTTCGCGATCCGGTGACGGGATCAGGGGATCTATAGCAATCAGACAGGAGAAATGCAGAGACATAGGTGACAACTGCGAAGCAGAGCAAGGAAATTGGCCCTGCAATCCATCCTAATTGTGCTGTACTCCAAGCCAATGACAGAACTCCAGAGCCTATAACAGCAGTAATTATATGTGCTATGCAACTCCATAAGGTTCCTGATATTGAATAGTTGCCCCGCAGAAAGTAAGCAAATTCAAGATTCAAATGGAAGATTGTGAAAATGTGTAGATAGTTCTGGAAATTTATTTACCGGTTCTTAATGGATGCCCATCATCATCGCAGGAACCATTTGTTAGTTCCATAGGGTCTTGAATTGCCATGATTGTTCGATTCACAGCAGGCAATGAAATGTACTAAAAGCTATTTATTACCTGTATATTGACCAAAATAACAAGGCCTGACCTGACTTTCTGTTTAATCTATCGGACTACAACTGGATTCAAACTCTCGCAACTTTACAGCAACCTTGAACAACTACAGTATCATCGAGTTAAAGATCATGGTTAAAGAGCCCTGAACTCTAACTAGTTATATTAATAGATGTTTTTATTTACATCTATCCCTCTCACATTTAATTAAAATATTCCTTTCAGCATATGTGGCTAGCAGATTTTGACAAAGATAGGACTTCAGCAATAGAAAATTTCATGTAGGATTCTAATGCCACAGTAGTAGTCTACTATTTACTATGCAGCAAAATGCCAAACAGATACCAACTTTTGATGCCACGTTAAGAAAAATAAAATAGCAACTTTTGCTAGGGAAGATGCCAAAGCGCCAATCTTTTACAAAAACGGTGTGTTAGAGGTATGAAGTGGGAGAAAAGGAATTTCAAGTCTATCGACGACTTGTTTGATATTACTATTGCAAATAATTGATTTTAGATTAAATTAAATCAAACTTCTAAAATTAATTTTAGACCTATAAAAACCTTTTTTTTTTTTTTTTTTTTTTTTTGTGTGTCTAAAATCAGCTATTTGTAATGGAAATGTCAAACTGACCTTTACAATCAAATGGAATTGTGATTAATCATTGAATTTTGAAAGAACATGGAAAACAATCATAAATAAAATAGCTAAAAATAGAATATAAATGATGTATGGTCTAATAAGGATTCTTCTAAATAGTTACTTTATTATTTTTTTTAAATAAATTTAAATTTTATTAATCATCAATTGTTGAATATAAATTTTAATAGAAAATGACATTATATAAAATCAACTATCCTAACAAGAATAAACTGATTCGCAAATCGCAAATGTTTAACAGAACATTCAACAGTCATATAGTTGGTTTTGAAAAAATTGTGACTGTAATAATAAAACAATATAACAAATCATTATCTTTTTTGCAAGCATTTGAAACGCAATAGTACACAGACATACCACCAGACTCATAACCAAAAAAAAAAAATTAACAAGAAAAAACATAACAAAACTTCCAACAAGAAAAGACAAAATAACATAAAATAAAATAAAATAAAATACAATCTAACACAAAATAATAAAATAAAAAGTATCATCATAACAGCAATAAATATAAACTCACCCACAAGCATATGGTAAAAAAAGAGATGAAAAGGCGATAGCGGAAGCAAAGAGATAGAGAATAAGATCGAGCATAAGAAGCGTCAAATAACGATAGAGGAAGACGCGTAAGTAGAGGACGAATGAGTGAAATCGATGGTAAATGTGGTAACAACAGTAAAGATAAAACTATTCATATCAAATCTAACAAAAAATATTGAAACTATCACTAATCAAAAGAAAAAATCAGTGGTAGTTTAAAAAATAAAACTTAAGAGAGAATGAAAGACAACTAGGGTTTTACTATTTACATGGGGCGAAACTACCTTAGGGGAGTTACCCCCTAAAAAAAAATTAACTTATATTATATATATGTATACTATATATTGCCCCCTCCCTTAATTATTGAAAAAATATTTAAAATTTATAATTTTTATATACCCATTAAAAAAATATTAAACACTAAATTGAGTTTTTTATATATATATTTGTGTATTATATATGCATAATTAATATATTAATGATTAATGAAAATTAAATATAGCACTATACTAATTTATATAATTATAAATTTGACTTCAATTTTTTTTTATCCTTTTTCTTGATTTTTTAGTTCCGTCCTGACTATCTATATCAAGATCTTGGTTACTTTTTCTCAATAGTTACTTATGAATTATGATTGGGGCAATGGGAGGATTGTTAATCTTAATTCATACGGTAAACGTTGGCACTGAAAAATTAAAAGAAAAGAAAAGCAAACAAAGCCAAATCCAAATCCATCTTTGGTTTAAAACTTTTTTAAATGATTTTTTTGAAATATTTAAAAGATAAATTTATTATTGATGAGACTTCAAACCTAATGTCACATTCGGAATGATTCTTTAAAGAAAATGTTAGTGTATCGAGAAATGATTAAAAATGCAAAATTTAATATTAAATGAATATAAAATAAATTTTATTGCACTTAAATGATGTATTTTACCATGTTTATTGTACTTCTTAACACTACAGAGATAAGACAATAGTAGATTCTTATCCTGTCTAGATAGTAAACTCTTGTTTGTCTTATTCGAAGGACAAGATTTGTGTCGTGGAATTATTAAATTTATTGTACTTAAATAAAAATTATAACTTAAAATATTTAAATAAAAATTAAATGTATAAATAAATATAATTTTAAAAAATTGAATAAAATATAATATTAAAATTAAATAAATTATTATAATAATTTAAAAAGAATAAATTAAAATCAATCTAAATAAAACATCAAAATAATATAACAAAAATATTAGAATAATATATATATTAAATATTATTAATATTAAAATAAGATGTTAAATATTACTAAATATCATTTTACTTAAAAAATTATTAAAATATATATTAAAAATAGTAGAAAATATATATGAATATTAAATAACATTTCAAATATTAACTTTAAAAATATTAAAATTACGCATTAAATATTATTTTTATTAAAAAATATAATTAAATATTTTCTTAAGATAATAATAATAAAATGAAGGGTATTATAATTATTTTAATTTATTATTTTGACTTTTAATTTGTCTTATTTATTACACCCTTTGATTCTTACTGACTGTCTTTTTAAAAAAGTAATTTTGTTTCAATATAATTGTCGTTTTAAGAGTTCAATGCAGCATTTGTTAGTTTTTTTTCCAACTTTATCCTCATTCCAATTCTAATATTTCACATGTTTTTTCTTATTTGGTGAGAGAAAATAAGGGTATATTTATCCATATTAATTAAAATTAAAGGTATTTAATAGTTTTCTTAATATGTGTGTATCCTTCTAAAATGACAGTTATTGTAAAACGAATAGAATAGAGTATATACTAAATATTAGACTGTACAAGACAAAATATTTGTCAGTCAAATTTTAAAATTTAGTCCTTCTTGTCTTGTCTCCTCCTAAAATTGGAACCAAACACAACTTGTTATTTGGTTAACTAATTAAAACTATAAAATAAAAAAAAAAATAAAAACATTTAATCAATCCAACTCAACCAGTTATTTGATTAACTAATAGAAATAATTCGATTTTGATCTGGACCCTAACCTTAGCAGAAATGCATAAAATTAACTAGTTGATATTTATGCACTGTGCGGTTATAAAATTATTAATTTTTTATTTTATAAATATTATCTCAAAGATAAAAATAAAATAATAAATTTATATATATATTATTTGTAGAAAAATTGTATGATAGAAACAAATTCTTAAAGAATTGCACAAAAAACAAAATGGCAAACAGTCTATAAAAAATTTTATTATTATTATTAATGTAAAAAAAATTTTAATATTTGTTATATATAGTTTTTATTTTTTCATATATATATAAGAGCTTATATACACGTATACAATAAAATTCATGCAACTAATTATATATAATCAAAATATATTTAATTAATATCATATTATTAAATTTAAAAATTATTAAATTAATTAATTAAAATTTTCATTAATTACATCATCATTTAACATTAGTTTGATTTCAAATCAATTGAATTTAATACTTAAAATTTAAAATTTGATGAGATGACAAAAAATTGTATTTAACTCCTCTTGACTTCAAGCTTATAAGATATAGAAACTAGAAAGACCTATCGTATGATTGAAAGCTATTTGTACGTAGTTCAGTTTTATTTTAGTAATTTATTATAAAAAATAAATAAATAAATAAAACCCAGAATTTAACTTTGGTCTCCATTAGTGGTTCCTACAACTTTAGCTTTCTTTGCTAAGATATTTTTTGTCTGTAATTGGCAGTCATCTTCAGCTTGGCATTTCATTACCTAGTCTTTTTGCCTGCTTTTTAAAAAGGTTTTCTTCCCTTTTTTTTTTTTTTCCTTTATCAAGTCAGAGTCAGTTTTTCCATTTTCTTTTCATTTGATTCTGGTTAGGATTCGAAATTGAAACCTCATAATTCTATAAGTGTAAACTAAGAAATATACTTCTGGCAAAAAAAAAAAAAACTAAGAAATATACAAAAGTAAGAAAATATATATTTGTTTTTATGGTAATCCGATACAAAATTTGAACTCCAACCAATAATATAGCAATTAATCAAAATAATTAGACTAAGGTTCTTTTATACATTGTTATTTGAAATATTTTTAAGAAAAAATATTAATTAGAAATGATTAAATTTTATTTTCTTGATAAATTTCACATATTTTAATTAAAAAATTTTGAAAAATAGTTAAAAACACTCTAAAATTATTTATTTCAAAAGCATTTAAATAAATTTTAAAAAAAAAATTAATCTCAATGCCAACCATCACCTCTAACTCTGAAGTCTGAAGTATTACTTTTTTCTCATATATGGCAACTATAACCGATACAAAAATGTTTCAATTGGATAGTAACTTATAGCTAGTGTATTTTTCCTTCTTTCCCTATACATATTAGGGTCAATTTCTAATCATATAATAACAAGATCCTCATGAAAATTCATTAATTAGTAGATGGAAGAAGAAAACTTTGGACTTGCTTGCAAGAAACCTTAACATAAGTAATGAAAGTTTGGGGTAGGAAGCATGATTTTGATCAAAATATCACATCAAAATAGTACTCTTTGAAATTGCATACTACCTAATAGAATTTGTCTATATACATCATCACGTCTCAATTATAGAACACTAGCATTTAAAATTGCTTAACATGAAAACTTCCTCTCCTTAGGGTGTCATTTTCCTCTAATTTTTAGGATTGCTAGATAGACTAATAATAGTAGGGGTAAATTACAATAAAATATCATGTGCTTTCACACTTATTTTAAATGGGAGCTGTGATTTATTTCGTGATACTTTAATATCCTGTAATTTTCTCTGTTAGATACATTAGTGTCAATTTACGTAACGTCATTAAATGTGTTGACGTGAAAAATAAATTATAATACTGATTTTCCTACGTGGTGCATACATGTCATTATTTTTCTTATATAGCGCACACGTGTCATAACATAAAAAATGAAAAAAAAAATTGAAATGCAGTGTTTAATGTGAAATATCCTCCGTCACCATCATTATCACCATCGTTGTTGCCATCTATCCACGCCTCCAACTAGAGCTTAAGGAGTCCAACATCGCCGATCATTGTGCATTCGAGCCCAGCCATAGGAACCAACTCACCTGGTAACACATCAACGAAGAAGGAGACTGGAGAAGTTGCAACAACAATCAGCGACGGTAGAGGATCAGAGTGGTGATGGCCGGACAAAGTAACGACCAGTGGTAGAGAGAAGCTCGCAGTGGTGGTGCAAGCAAACGGGTCTTTTAGTCGCGATTCGGATTTGCTAGTTTAGCATTGATGGTGATTGAATGAAGCTAGTGTGGTGATAGTCGAAGCAGGCTCAATGCAACACCTCACCATCTGCGCCTCACAAGCCGACGTTGACCCGCTCCAGCTTGATCCCAACCGTTGCCCAATTCCAACATCTCCGAGCGGTGGCCTTCGGTTTCTAGGTACTTCAATTTTCATTAATTAATTAAATAAAACATATTATATTTTTTTCTTAAATTTTCTTTTTTTATTATTTTGATAATTGATTAAAAATTTTAATTTTAATTAGATTGTGGATCTCACAAGTCTAATTGTCATCTACTTCATTAAAAAAAATTAATATTTAATGTCACATCATAAATCAATTTGATAGTTAAGTGTTAAACGGCAAAAATCATAAAGTACTAAAGTGTTACGAAATAAATTACAATCTCATTTAAAATAAGTATGAAATTACATGGTATTTTATTGTACTTTCTCCTAATAGTAGTGTCATTAATGTAATGTGATGTACAAAAATCATATACACATATATCATTATGTGAAATGACTAAAAATTTATTCAATACATAATTGTTTAAAATGATATGTAAATTGACCCGAAAATACCCCTAATATACTAAATAAAGGAAAAAAGACTAAAGATTTATTGAGTAGATAATTGTTTGAATGCTATATATTAAGAAAAAATATTATATTAAAAATATTAATCAGATTTCTTACTCCAATGGTTTATTAATTAATCATATTATATTTACAACATTATTAGTTATTGCCTACGATATAGAAATCAATAAAATATAAAATAATAAATCTATATATAGAAGTCTCCCTTGGAAATGTTATCCCAATATGCTTTTTGATTGTCTTATATTTTCTTATTGATAAGCATGTCACAAAAGGCATCTTCTACAGTGGTCCTTAAAAGATCAATTTCATTGGAAAAAAAAAAAAAAACTAGTGCAATGTGGCTGCCTTTTTTTTTTTTTTTTTTTTGCCAAAGGTGTAATGTGGCTACTGAAAGTATAGATCCAAGGGCCTACAGCAAACTGATATTTTCAAAAGTTTAAGTGTGACCTTTTGGTTTTAGTGTTTGTTTTTACACTAAACTTGATAACTTTGTGAGCCAGGGAAGTTATTTTTGGTTATTAGATATAATAGAATGAAATATAATAAGGTTGAATATAACATAATGAAATGTAATCAATTATGTAAATGGAATGAGATTAATTAAATTAATATTTTTTCTGATGTTTAATTAGAAAATTTTATTGTCTTAACCATGTCAATAATTATGTTTAAGGTATCATTTTTATTTTAAAAGATTTTCAGTTACCTTAGACTTTAACCCTAGATTGATACTTGCTGGTGGTATAATAATAATAATAGTGGCAACAATAATGTGTTCCATCAACGACAATGGTGGTTGTGATGGTGGGATATTAGTGACAATTAAGGGAACATTATTAAGTTTAAATTGAAAAAAAAAAATTGAATAATTCAATACTTTTTTTTTTCAATTGAGTTTTCTTATAATTTGGTTGAATTGGATTATTTTAGATTTTAATACAATTTGGTTATTTTTAGAGGTGATAAATGAATTGGATTAAGTAGATTCAAATCGTATCATTTTAAGTTCATGCAATTTTGGATTTGAGAATAGCAACAAAGCGGAATGGGTGAGTTTTATAATTTCCATCATCGTCCCGTTAGCAATCGGAGTAGGGGGAGGGGGGAGAAAATAAAGATTGGGGTAGGAGCATAGTGGGTATGATTATTCCCACTTTAATATTTAAATATTTTATATAATTAAAAAAATTAATGTATATATAATTAAAAAATCAGTTGAGCTATAATAGGATTTTTTTCAAAGGAATTTGGGACTAGAGTCCACCCACCATTGGGACTTGTGTTGGAGGTATTGGATCTAAGGGAACTGAAAGCTAGGTTTCTCTAATGTATATATAATTAAAAAATCAGTTGAGTTGTAATAGGGGTTTTTTTCAGAGGAGTCTCAAATTGGAGTCCACCCACCATTGGGACATGTGCTGGAGGTTTTGGACTTGAGGGAACTAGAAGTTGGATTGCTCTAGATTAAGCATTGGTTTTCAATACAAAGGTTGCAATAAACCTTATTCTTCTAGTTCCTCAAGGACCTTGGATCTTCTTGGTATTGTGTGGTTGATTCCTCTCCCCTTTCGTCGATAGTTCTATCAACACAACCTTAAAGGTGGAGAGTTTCACATGCAAGGTCCTGCACCTTTGATGCAGGAAGCCTCTAGATTTTGAAGTTTCCATAAAATAAGACTTTATGATGCAGTCTACACTTTGTTTTGCTTATAATTTGAACAAATTTTATAAGATTTTGGCCTTTTTTTTTTTTTTATTTCACAAGTGTTTGTTCTCTGATTACTTTGGTTTTATCTGCTTATGTCTTTTTCTTACTTGTACAGACAATGTCATTCTTTGAACTGACTCACTTTATGACTGTGTTCGGCTCACCTTAATTGTCCCTTGAGGTCTTATTGCTCTCATCATCGTGGCAGGAGCTTTTACCTTTTTTGATTTAGGTCTTTGGTTAAGTTGTTTGAGTTGTATGTGCCTTTCGAGGTCTCATTGACTTGGCCTCATTTATCTAGGTCTTTGATATTGCCATTGGTTTTGCATGTGCTTTTTGAGGTCTCATTGACTTTGCCTTGTTTGTATGGGTCTTTGGTTTTGCATTGAGTTGGCTGAGCTTTTGCCTTTTTTGATATAGATCTTTGGTTGAGTTGTCTGAGTTGTATGTGCCCTTCGAGGTCTCATTGACTTTGCCTCATTCATCTTGGTCTTTGATTGTGCCAATGGTTTTGCATATGCCCTCCGAGGTCTCATTAACTTTGCCTCATTCTTCTGGGTCTTTGATTGCACCATTGGTTTTACATATGCCCTCTGAGATCTCATTGACTTTGCCTCGTTCATCTTGGTCTTTGATTTTTATATAACAAAGAGTTAGCTTATTTGATAACATTTATCATTGCCTACTTCTTTGATAACATTTATCATTGCCTCATCATGGAGGTCTTATTACACTACCTCGTGAAGAGGTTTTAAGTGTAGGAAATCAGGCTTGCTTCCCGAAGAGGTCTTACAACACTACCTCGTGAAGGGGTCTTAAGTGTGTTTGTGGGAATGACATTTCACTATTGCCCCTCGAGGAGGTCTTGCTAGGTCGCCTTGTCATAAGGTTACGGATCACCTCCTGAAGAGGTTTTATTATACTGCCTCGTAATAAGGTCTTTGTTCGTCTCATGAAAGGTCTTATAGAGCCTCATGGGGAGGTCTTATCTTACCTTATGAGAGGGCTTAATTGCCTCGTTATAGGTCTTTAGGTGCCTTATATAGAGGTCTTGGTTTACCTCATTAAAGGTTTTATAGAGCCTCGCAATGAGGTCTTATCTCGCCTTATGAAAGGGCTATGTCGTTTCATTAAAGATCTTTGGTGCCTAGCATAGAAGTCTTAGTTTGCCTGACGAAAAATCTTATAAAGCCTCACAAAGAGGTCTTATCTCGCCTTATGAGAGGACTTAGTTGCCTTGTTAGAAGTCTTTGGGTGCCTTGTATAGAGCTCTTGGTTTGCCTCATGAAAGGTTTATGGAGCCTTATATGGAGGTCTTATCTTGCCTTATGAGAGGACTCAGTAGCCTTACAAGAGGTCTTTGGGTGCCTCCCATAAAGTTCTTTGTTTGCCTCATGAAAGGTCTTATGAAGCCTCACGAGGTCTTATCTCACTTTATGACATGACTTTATTGCCTCGTGGACTTTCGCCTAGAATTTATTAGGTTTTATTGTGCCTCATTTGGACTTCTGCCTAAAGTTCATTAGGTCTTATTATGTCTTACATAGAGGTCTTTGTCCCCCGCAGTCTTTCGCCTAAAGTTCACTAGGTCTTATTATGCCTCATTTGGAGTCTTACTGACTTACGGTCTTTCGCCTAAAGTTCACTAGGTCTTATTATGCCTCATGTGGATTTTTGCCTAGAGTTCATTAGGTCTTAATGTGTCTCACGTAGAGGGCTTTGTTACTCGAGGTTTTTCTCTTAGAGTTCACTAGATTTTATATTTTATCCTCACGAGCATCATTGCACCAAGCTTATTGGGAGAAATATTTCGTTTGTTGCTTTCTTTGTACATGTTTTACAATTAAGTACTTTGAAAGTTTTCTCCTTTGTCTCATCTTTGGACATTGCAGGTTACTTTCTCAGCTTCTGCAATCCCTTCTAATGAGCATTTGTAAAATTGACTAGCTTTTGGTCCCCTTACTCGAAAGGTTAAGCTCTTGCTTAAGCTAAACATCTATGACTAGTGGCTTACTCATGACCTTTGAAGCTCTCCTTTCTCAAAATCCTCCTATGGGTCTTCATTTATGGTCCTAACCTGAGTTCTTTGCATCCATCTTTAGGCCTCTTCCCCTTAGAAGAATCCTATGTTCCTATGCTCTTCTTACAGACCCCATCTATTCCAATCGAGTTGCAGATTTGTGATAAGGACGACACCATTCTTTAATTGGGATTTTTCCCAGAGGAGTCTCGGACCAAAGTCCACCCATTATCGGTATTAGTGTTGGAAGTGATGAATCTAAGTAAACTGAAAGTTGGGTTGCCCTGTCTTTGAGTTAAGGGCTTGCAAGACAAGGGGAAAGAAAAGGAAAAGAGAATTAGAGGGCTAAACCTTCAGCCTGGCATGACCTCCAATGCTTGGGTTGGTGACTGCATCTTTAGAGTAAAAGTTTGGAGGTATTTTAGTGAGAATCATGTTTTACACTACTTATCTCCCCATTCTTGAGAGGAGAGAAGATAGTGCATTTAAGTTGAGTTCTTGCCTTGGGGATTGTAATGAGTAAGTGACATAACCACTTCTAATTAGAGTGTTTGTGTCACATCATATTGTAAATGAACAATGGGATGGTGTTTTTGTAGGTTCGACTGTCAATCTTGGAGTTTTGTGCCGATATGGCCCGAATACCATTTCCTGTGGGTATCAGGGATTGTCTACCCAGACGTATGGGGGAAGATTAAAGGAGGTGCTAGAGCAAACTCTCATTGTGTAGAGCGAGGTCGTCTGTCAACGAGGTAAGGTGGTTTTAGGTGGATTACTTGCTGCCAAGGCGATTGCTAGATGATGAGGCGCTTATGGGCCTTTTAGAAAGTGCCTTGGGCCGACTAGTTGGTGGAAGCTTGTGCCTAGCGACTATTGCATGTGTGGGGCCTACTATCTATAACTCTGTGGAAAGGGTGCATTTAAGATGAGTTCCCACTTTAGAGATTGTAGTGAATGGGCAACATGGTCGCTTCTTATTTGAGGGTCTGTAGCTCTGTTTTGTGATTACAACGCTAAACTAGTAATTCAAATAATGTATTTCGCACTTTCTGACTGTAAATTCTATATTTGATTCGTTCAATTTATTTATCATATTCAATTATAAATTTTATGATTTAGTGTGCTCCTAATATATTTGGTACAAGTGAATTTGTATATTGGACATGCCTAAGAATTTTAAAATAATAATAAATGAGAACTTATTACCAACCTAAATTCTAGCTAATTTTTCAACAAAATTTGTTTATGTTGCTATAATGGTCTTAATTATAATTATCACATCAAAATAAATTTTTTTTTAAAAAAAACCCTTAAAAGAAACTAAAAAAAATAAAGGAAAACATATGAAATGGGAATGAAATTGTTTCATTTCATCTAAAATAAAATCTCCAACTCTCAAATTCACAATTTTAAGACAAACTCTTTTTCAATATCATGTGTATGTACCGCACTACACATGAAATTGAGGAGGGGTTATTTCATATGAATGGAATAAATGGCATCATTTTCTTTTTACCTTTTTTCTTTTTTTTTTTTTTTTAAATTCTTATAAGGATTTATTTATAAGATAACCATGGTCATTTAGGTAGATTTTGCCGAAAAATTGGTTAGAATTTAGACTAATGATAACATTGCAAAATTTTAGTAGTTTATACATGGAATTACTTAAAATTAAAAGTTTATGATAAAATTGCAAAAAGTGACTAAATTTACGTATTGTTTTTGCAATTAAGCAGTAAATTGATAATTGATTAAGTGCTCATTTGGTTTGGCTTTTATAAGCCAATAGTCAACGGTTGAGTATTCAACAAATAACTCAGGGTGTTTGATAATAAAAAATAAAAAATAAAAAAAACATAAAAGCCAATAGTTGTATTTTCAACCGATAGTTTTTGAAATTTATAACTAAAAGTTAGTTTTTTTGGATCAACAACTAAAATTTGTAGAATTAAAAAACTAGCTTTTGTAAATAAATGCCATTAAAATTTAAAATAATTACAAAAATACTTATTATTAATTAAAAAATATATAATTTTTAATTTTAATATTTAAATATTTATATTGTTCGTGTAATTAAAAATAAATTAAATTAAATGAGTAGTTTTTTTATTAATATATTTTATGTAATTTTAAAATTATTAATTGCATATAAGTAAAATTTATCAAAATATATATATCCTTATTCGTTTTTTACAATCTAACTTTAATTTCAACAACTAAATTGGTAAATACTTTACAATTATTTGCAACCACTAACTGTAAAACACTTATCTCTAACTGTTAGTCACTCACAGTTGACCACTAAACCAAATAGACCTTATATATGTTGTCACGTGATTTATGAATAATTAAAATACATTTAATTTATTTTGATCAATAGGAGGGTTGTAAAGCCCAAAGAAGAACATTAAGGAACAAAACCATGGGGTCAAAGAACCCCAGCAGACTCTGCATGAATCACGTCCAGAATACCAATGGGAGGATAATGTAAAGCATGGAACTCTCTTGAATAACTCAAAGCCAAGTTGGCTAGTCAATCAGCAGCCTAGTTTCCTTTTTCTGTGGATGTGTTTAATATCATCCAACCAAGGGCTCTAGAGCATATCTTGATATTTTTACAACACATTTGCAGCACAGCCTCTCACTAGGAGATTCTTAGTCAAAGCTTCCACCACCTCCTTAGAATTAAGCTCCACTATAAGTTTCTTATAACCTTTATCCCAAGTATACCAAAGACCATGAAGAACTGCCCAAATTTTAGCATCAAAAGCCTTGCAGCTTTCTATATTAACAACATAACCATCTTGCCACACCATTTGAATCATGAAAAAGGCCACCCCTTGCAACACCTGAAGGTGTTTTGGAGCAACCGTCTGTATTAAACTTAGACCAACCATCCAAAGGAGCTCGCCATCTAATGAGAACTAAAGTTAAAGAATTACTCGTTCTTAAAGCCACCTATCCTTGAACCCATGAATTAACAATCCCTTCCACCTGATTGCGAATGAAAACAAACTTTTCATCCACCTACAAAACACAACTATTAAAAATCATATCATTTCGCCATTGTCATAACCACCAAACTGTCGCAATAAAAACAAAAGGCCACAAATAGTCCATCTAGCCACAACTTTCCCGATTAAGATTGAATTGAGCCCAAGATTTAATATCCAACATAACATCAGATGTCATCTCATCAACATAAAAGATACAACTCCATACTTGACCTGCCAAACTACAATCTCTAAGAATATGGATTGTGGATTAAACTTGGTTCTTACAAAAATCACATCATAAATCTGAGGTAAATTGTTCTAACTAAAATAATAGTGTTTTTAAATAGTTATTTTGATTTATTTTATTTAATTCTAATGTGTTTTCTAATAGTGTTCATTTGTTTTTAAGTTTATTTTAAGTTGTAGGTAATTTTAGAATAAAAAGTGAGAAAACAAAGAAATCAGGCATATTTTAGCTCAATTAGTCCAACTTGGGCGTGTAGCAGAACACAACTTAGAGAGGGAAACCGTGTTAAAGAATCCAAGGAAAAGCAGTAGCCTACATGACCAACCAATACGCTCATGTTGTCCAAGCAAAATTCAAAAATTTGGAGATCACCACCTAAAACAACCTTGTTGCCTCCAACTTAACTGTATTGCACCTTCTGAGTTGGTAAACGCTGATTGGATAATTTTTAGGGCTTTTCTCTTTTAAACCCTATTGAGATATTTTAGAATCATCATACATACAGAGGTATGTTTTTGGGAGAGAGTTCATCACTAAACACCAAGGATTTCCAATTCCATTTTGTAATCGAATATTTTCTGGTTTAGATTTTTAGTTTTTTTAAGATTGGTGTGCATTTGGTCATCAAGCAATTGGACCAATAACAATTCCTTTCACCAAACAGATTTGTTTCAACTCTCTTTTATTATTAATTACAATTAATCTTTCATTAATCAATTGTAAAATGTTTGTCTTTAATATGATTAGAGTTGTTATTTTATCTTTTGCAATGAACTAATCTCTTTTATTCTAGGATTCTAGATGGATCCTATTTGATTGTGTTTGCATGTTTAGATGAATGATTTAAAGATGAATGTCATTGTTCTATGCTTAATGTTTATGTACTTGTGATTGGCCATCACATAGTATGAACTAGGTATTGAATGAAGGATCGAGAGAAGAAGATTAATGCCTAAATAATGAACTTAGGATTTATTGATCAGAAGAGTATTAAATCTTATGCATGTTTATATTTTAATCTAGGGTTCTTAGGATTTCTAATTAACTGAATTTGATCGATACGTTAATTAGGATCTTATTGGATTTTATTTCGTTCATTTGCATTTCTCTAAACATTCATTCTAAACATCAAATGCATTAAATAGATGAAGTTGAACACCCTAGAAGCCATTCCATATATATTATAACCAAAACATTCTTTTTAGCATTCTTAATTTCAAATCCATTTTCAATCTCATTTCTTTCAAGCAATCAAAGCAAACATTGTGACAGGGTGTTTAGGTCTTTGTTTTCATTTTTGTGAATTATTACATTTTAATTTAAGCATTCTCTGCATCATTGCCTTTGTGGGGATACGACCTTGGATGTGCTCACCATTAGCTATAAATACTCGTATACTTGAGAGTAGTGACCTTAATAGTAATAGGTTTAGTTTGGGCACAAACATAAACCCACGAGAACATCTATATTCATTAGACATGATTTTATTATGGCAAATTATCCATAACAAGGTCTGCATCCTTTGTGGGACTTGGACACTCTAAATTTTCAACCAAAACATTGCTCCTTAGCACATCAAAAGCAAATTTAACTGTCACATTACTAGAGGGAGTAAAACTCCAAATAAACTCATCCATGGCCAAAGCATCATCTTTTAAAATATAAACTGCAAGCTTATCCATTACATATGGTGGAAGCAATGGTTCTAAAGAATCCCAGTCCTAACCTTGTCTATAAATCCAATAATCTGAAACAAAGTAATTGACACATTATTCTAGAATCGCTACTATGGAATAATTGATAAGCGGTTCCTCCAATAACCACACGTCTACTTAGAACTTTGTAAATAAACTATTAAGCACATTGAACGCCACTCTTTTTGCTAAAGAATTAGCTCCTAGGACTAATGCATGCCAAACTAGAGAAGATCGAGCCTTCGATGAAACAACTAACAACTCATTACGACCACCCATATACTTGTTACGAATAACCTGAGACCACAATGCATCCAGCTCTTTAAGAAGGAGCTAGCAAAGTTTAGTCAAGAATGCTAAATTAGCATCCTTAATATTTCTAATGTCCAACCCTCCCTTCTTAGTAAGAGTTATAACAGTATTCCAATTAACCAAGTGAACTTTTCTCTTTTTAATGGTGTCACCCCAAATAAAGTTCCTCACAATTCTGTCCAGCTCATTACAAATCGATCCAGGAATAGATGAGGATTGCATCATATAAAATGAAATAGTAGAAATTATTGCCTTTGTCAAGGTTATCCCACCTGCCAAGGATAATTGGTTTGACTTCTAGCCAACCAATCTATTAGTAACTTTCTCAACCAAGTACTTATAAGAATTACCATTTATCAAATTTTAGAAAGTTGGGACACCAAGATACATTAGTAATTGGAATTCCAGAAAAGTTACTAATCTTGTTATTAATCTCATTATCCACATTAGCTAAAAAATAGATATTGGACTTGGCCAAACTCACCTTTTAGCTCAAAGCTCAACAAAATAAATTTAAACAATTTAGAGCAACCAGAACCTGATCCAAGGAAGCCTCCATAAATATAACTAGATTATCAGCGAAAAACATGAGAGATTGCAGGACCTCTTCTAAAAAGTTTTAACGGCAACTATGAACCCTCCTCAATTTTACCATTAATTAAGTGAGACAATCGCTCCATACACATCACAAAAATATACGGAGACAGGGAGTCTCCCTATCAAACCCCTCTGGAAGGCTTGAAAGTCTCCATCTTATCATCATTTCACAAGAGAGATAAAAAGCACAAGTGCATAAAAGTCACTATATTGTGAACCCAATCAGAATTGAGACCAATAATTATGTGATTATTTATCTGTTTGGCACGATGCATGAATATTATTATTATTAGAATAATTATAGAACATCAGGTTTGTATATTGATTAGTATCATTCATTGAGTTGAAACACTCACCATTGTCTCCCTATTTTTTTCCAGGTTGTTGGTTGCGTTTGAGACGTAATTTTAATTAAGTTATTCCTGCTTTTCATCCTTCGACAGTGAAGTGTATTAGGTTATATTCAGTTATGTAATTAATTTAATATTATTTTGTATTATAAAACTTTAGCACTCTGTATTGTTATTTTCGTTACTTATAATTCTATTTTGTTTAGTCAGTTGTTTAGTTTCTTGTATAAGCTTGATGAGTTTGGAGGATAGCTGAGCTTCCTCATTATGGATGTTATGATGTTCTGTGTAATAGGAATCGGATGATGTTTATATGATTGATGTATTGTAGTCCTAAGTGGCATTAATAAGATATTTTGCACAGGTTCTGCTAAATAAGTGGGTCCATAGCTCTTGTTTAGTGACAATTACAGTTGTCATATTGCAGTTTTATCGTTTAGCATATAGTCAGGCTTACTACGAGTTTCAGAAGTTTTATGTTTTCCCATTCTCTAATACCGATCACGTGTCCTTTAGGTTCGGTCGTAACATTTCTTATTGTGTAATTTATTTTAGATGGATTATGTTAAAATTTAAATGAATTTTATTTTTTTTATTTTTACCTTACTATTTTATGTTATTATTATCTACTTTTAAAAAATAAATGAAATATATTGTTTGACAAAGAAAATAATTTTAGAAATTATACTTAAAATTATATTTCACTTTCCGTTAATTCTAAAATTAATAATTTTTATATAAATAAAATTAATATATAATTTTTTTCAACTATGATAAATGTTAGACTATTTAAATTTTGAACCCCTAAATTTTCATCATACATCCCCTGAATTGAGCCAACTTAGAACTATAATTTTATTATGCAAAAAGGGCTTTAAATTCGCTAAACTATAATGATATATTATTATGTTACATGTAATATTTTTGTGTAACAAATTGAGGTAATGATAGTTTGGGAGTAATTCAAAATGATTAAATTATGGTAGGAGTTTTTATTAATTTAATGAGAGTTATTAAAGAAGAGAGCTATTTTTTATTGTGTAGTTTGCAATATTATTTCAGTCCATATTACTTCTCATAAATAAAACTAATTACAGTTATTAAAATATTATAAAGTCAAAATCAAGATATGGTGATATTGAAATTGATAAATTGTTTATACATTTCAATAATTTAGTTTTACATGCTTTTTTGTGTAATAAAAATTATTTATTATTTTTCTTTTTTTATTAAATAAAAAATCTTATAAGTTGCTATCCACAGTTTTTAAAAGACTAATAATACAAAAGTTTTTATAATTTATAAATTTTAATTTACTTTTATTGCTTTTTTTGTATAATATAATAAGAAATATTGTAACATTCAAATCTCTACTACATTTGTATAATATGAGAGATATAGAGCATATAACATGTAAATTTATATTGCATTTTGTATAACTTAATTTAATATTTTGATAAATTATTTTATTATTTTAGAGATTAATTTATTTTTTTTAACCTATATATATAACAAAAAAAAAAAAAACTAATTGGGGGGACAATTTAACATTTTTACTCGGCATATGATATTTATAAATTGTTTGGAGGAATGTATTATATCTTTCAAGAGAAAAAAAAAATTAAGGTAATGATAGTTGATTATTTTTAAAATTATCCTCAATCCATTCATGATTTACTTCGTTATTTGTCAAAACAATATAGGGATTGCACACCGAAGTACAACTTAATATTAAGTGTATATTTTCTTGGATAATAGATTCAAAATCAATTCCCTTCCTCCAATACTAAAAAATATATATATATATATATAGGGATCAT
The DNA here is from genome assembly GCA_949750685.1 of Vernicia montana. Classification (NCBI taxonomy): domain Eukaryota; kingdom Viridiplantae; phylum Streptophyta; class Magnoliopsida; order Malpighiales; family Euphorbiaceae; genus Vernicia; species Vernicia montana. The sequence goes on along the minus strand of CATKHJ010128521.1, from coordinate 7,646 downwards.
CATACAAAGCACCTCTCAAGGAAATGCATTAAATTAATTTTTTTTAAAAAAAGAGAAAGGATTAAAGTCTCATACCTTACACTAGTAGCACATGTGATGGTATATGCAATTCCACCACCATAAAAGCTCACTTGTGCAATTACTCCACAAACTTTGTGACTCCTTTCTCCTGAATTTTCATTGCAGTTTTTATATTGTGAGAATTCTTAAAATAATTTACAAATTATTTTGACTTGTTTATCAAGAGCTAACTGTAATTAGGTTTGTTAATTTGTTATTTATTTTTATCTAATTGATATCTGTATTGTATATAATATTTTTTAAATAAAAAAAAAAAATACTACAATTGCAACCAAACAAGCCTTATTTCAGTTCACCCTTGTTTGTTTTTTTAAGGACACTCACCTAAATACAATCTCACAGCTTCCATGAAGGACCGATTTCTGATGGGCCCATATTCAGGATCAGGAAATCTGTAGCAGTCGCAAAGGAGGTATGTAGAAGTAAGGGTTATGGCTGCAAAGGCTATGATTGATAATGGACCTGCAATCCACCCTAGCTGAGCTGTGCTCCATGCAAGAGATAGTACTCCTGCTCCTATCACTCCGGTTATAATATGTGCCATTGCTGTCCATACGCTCCCTTCACATATTCAAATACCAAGAAAATGAATAATGATAAAATAAAATCACACAAAAATCTTTGGTGGAATACTGGAATTTGTTATTATACAATTACTTTGATTTTACTAATTATATACATATTTTTTATATATATTAAATTTTAAATAATATGTTAAACTATTTTCACATAATTTATAATTCTAATTTAAGAGAGATTCCAAAATTTTGTTGTCGTACCGGTGATGCCTTAGCCGAGTTGGCTAAAGTTGAGGTAGAGAGGTTTTAAGTTCGATTCCTATCATTTTGTGGGTTTATATGATAATTTGATATTTTGTTTATATTAGATTTGTAATATTTGGTATTGTGAATTTGACATTTGTACTATTTGCAAGTTGGGATATCTTTATTGAAAATTATGTAAATTTTATTATGCTTAAATTTAAATGATTACAGAATACATAGAAAAGTGAAAGTGAAAATATTTGAAATTTTTATTTTATTATTTTTTAATAATTAAGTATCTAATAATAATTATATTTTTTAAAAAATAACAAATAATTTTTTTGAGTGATTACTTAATATACTAGGGAAATTATTAGATTTTCATGTTCCACATAAAAATAGGATTTGATAATTTGATATTATGTTCATATCAAGGTTGTTAAATTTGGTTCGGTGTTTGAATCGGTAAAGATAAAGGGTCATGGGTTTGAAATTCAATTGGAGTCGAATCAAAATTTAACCGAAATTAAATAAATATTGAATATTATATAAAATACATGAGTTAATAAACTTTATTAGTAATCACGATAAAATTAAAATTAGTATATATTATTAGAACTTATAAGTTAATTATTAAAATAACATTAATAAAATTTCAAAATAAAAATTTCATGTAAATAAATTATTTAAATTTAAAATTTACAATGTGAATGGTGCATAATAGCAAAAATAGTAAAAATATAATTGTAAATCATAAGTATGCAAATTAAATTAGAATAATTTTGGTAAATATAAATAATTTGAGAGATGTAAATTTTTATTATTTATTAAAAGAAACTATGAAAAATGATTAAAAAAAATACACTTTTATAAGATTTTGTATGTGTATATATCTATAATAATTATATTTATTGACAATAAAATGTCATGACAATACATTTGATTTAGATGGTTGAGAATAGTGTATAAATCTTGTGATAGGCAAAAGTTTAAATCACAAGGATAACATTTTTTATCATTTTTTTGGTTAATATAAAAAATCGATTTACTCTCTTTGAATCGGACTAGATTAACCTATTCACTGGTTCTCGACCGGTTCATCTGAGTTTTTACCAATTCATGCGAAACCGATTATTCTACCTTATTCGGATTCATATTGAGTTTGTAATATGTGATATTTCTGACATTTGTAATTTATATAATTTTTACTGTTGAGGTATCTCATTCAAGATTTGAGTGAGCACATAGAAAAAGAGAGAGCGAAAAATATTTGAAATTTTTATTTATTATTTCTCTAATTAATATGCTAGGAAAATTATTAGATGTACTTTTGATGCACATAGGGATCCATCTTCCGTGATTTTAGCCGGTAATGACGGACAGTGTAAGGTGCACAATGCACTGAATAATTTACCAATATACCATTACAATGCTAAAATATTGTAGATATTATTTTGTTGGATCATGAAGTTGCTTTTCAAAAAAAAAAAAAAAAAAAAAGGCAAATTATTATTTAGTTTTTTAAATTTAATCAAATTAATTAATTCGTCCCTATTTTTTGAGAAATTAACTAATTAGTCTCTCAGTTTTAGTTCTGTCAGACTATTTAATCCTTCCATCCAATTTTTGTACTTTTTCTGTTAAATTAAAAAAAAAATGACTAAAATGCCTTTATATATATATAATAAATATAAGGGCAAATTATTATTTAATCCCTGAATTTTGACCAAATTAACTAACTCGTCCCTATTTTTTGAAAAACTAACTAATTAGTCCTTCAGTTTTGATTTCATCAGACTATTTAGTCATTTTGTCCAGTTTTTGTACTTTTTCTGTTAATTTTTTTAAAAAATGACTAAAATGCCATTATATATAAAATAAATATAATTTTAATTTTATTATTTAAAAATAAAAAATAAAAAAAAATCAAAGGAATAAAAGTGAATAATATTTATATATTTATATAATAATTATAATTAATATCATTAAATTATATAATTATTATATATAATAAAAAATAAAAAAAAATATTTATATTAATAAAATTAAATAATTTATTAAATAATTAAATGATTATTACATAATTATATAATTATTATTTAATTTTATTAATTTGAATTTTTTTATTTTTATTTTTAAATAATAAAAATAAAATTATATTTATTATATATACAAAGGCATTTTAGTCATTTTCTTAAAAATTTAACAAAAAAAGTACAAAAATTAGACATAATGACTAAATAGTCTGATGGAACTAAAACTGAGGAGCTAATTAGTTAGTTTCTCAAATTGCAGGGACGAGTTAGTTAATTTGATCAAATCTCAAGAACAAAATAATAATTTACTCTAATTTTTAAATTCGATTTGAGCTCAAGCTCATCAAAAAAATATCAAACTAAACATGAATAAATTAAAGTTTAAATTCATCTTGAGCTCGACTCGATTAGATTGTTATCTTATCTAAAAACAATTAAAGAGTAGGACAACAATCGAATTCAAACCTAACAGAGTTATAATGTTGACAAACATGCATTTTAGGGAATTACGTATTATCCAAAACAAGCATTATCCAATTTTTATATTTCCCTAGGCAATATTTATATATATATATATTTCAAAAAATAAAAACCCAAAAAAAAATGCCACGTACTCATATTTATCCTTAAAAGAATGCACACGCGCTGTCCATTTAAGTCTGACCGTGCTTTCCACGTATATAAAAAAGGTAAAAGGATTAAATTAATTCTTGATTAAATTTTGAGTAACGAGTGCTATAAAATTAGAAAAAATAGTGTTAATTTCATAAGTTTTATTTGACATAATTTTTTAAAAAAATGCTTTTCTAAATATTTTTTTTTTCAGTTTTGAAAAAAATAGGTGAATAGATTTTTTTTCAAAAAATAAGATTAAAAAAATAATTTAAAAAAATTCAAAAAATAATCAATTAAATAAAAAAATTTAAAAAGTGTTATTTAGCTTCTAAAAGTTATCGTGTGATTAATTAATATATTAATAATTGATGAAAATTAAATATAGCATGGTACAAATTTATGTGATTGTAAGTTAGGTTTTAATTTTTTATTGTCCATTGTTAGATTTTCTAATCCACCCATGTTTAAATGTTATTTATAGATATTAATAAAAGATATTTTGAATTTTGCAGTTCTTATATTCATTTGATTGTTTAATTTTTTATTTGTCCCTATAATTCAATTTTTAATATTAAATAAAGATGTATATAATGTATTAATGATCAACAAAATATCATCAATTTCATTTATTAAAACATTCAATCATTACACAATATCGAAAAATAACTTTCACTCATACCCCTAAAATTTAAATTTAATTGATTACTATTAGCCTGTAGGTTAAAAAAAATACTTTTTGAATTTTTTATTTAATTGATTGATTTTTTAAATTTTTTTTTTTCAATCATGCTTTTTGAAAAAGCATCTATTCACTTTTTTTTTTTTAAATACTTTTCAAAACTGAAAAAATTAAAAAAATATTTTACTAAAAAGTTATGTTAAATATGACTTATGAAATTAATGTTATTTCGTCTGATTTTATAGCAAACGCACTGACCAAAATTTGACCAATGATTAATTTAACAAAAATTACCAAGTATGATGACTTTGATGAAAAAAAAAATGATTTTGTTCTGATTTATCTCCGAGTGCCGAATTTGAGGACTAATTTGACCATTTTGCCATATAAAAAGCCTTAAAACATCAAACTTCTTTTTTTTAATAATAAAAATAAAAGTTACTGGATAAGATTGTCAATTTGTCCGCTCCGACCCAATTTACGAAAACCCAGTTTAATCCATATAAATAAAAAGTAAATTACTCCCTCTGTTTCATATTAAGTGATTTTTTAGAAGTAAAATTTTGTTCTTAAATATTTGACGTTTTGCTATTATTTAGAAACATTTATTACTTTTTATCAATTTTACCCTTATTTATAACTGCCTTATCTTTGGGAATAGATAAAAATATATTTAGTGAAAATAATTAATTTAAGGATAATATAATATTTTTATTTATATAATCAATCTATTAAATACAATTTTTAATTGGTGTGCATTATACTTAAACATCACTTAATATGAAACAGATAAGACTAATTGATTAATTAATCCCTTAAATTTAAACTAATTGATTAATTAATTAAAAAAAATAAATAATTAATCATGTATTTTAATTTTGTTAATGAACTTAGCCATTCTTTTCAATTTTCAATGATTTTTTTTGCCGTTAAATGCTAATGGAATGATCAAAATATCTTTTATTTACTCTTAAATTTTTTATCTCATTTAAAAAAGAAATAACCCATTATCAAATTTTAAGAATTTATAGTTTATTTATCTGATTAAAAAGATTTTATGAAGAAATTGAGATTTTATAAAGAGATTTTTTATGATTTTAAAACTGATTTTTCAACAAGTAAATGAAAAAACATATGATTAAGGAAACTAGACTCACAGAAATATGATTTTTCAAGGAGTCAATGAAATATATGATTAAACAAATTATTTTATTAATGAAAAAATGTTAAAAAAAATACACAGAAATACTAAATGGTCCGATGAAATTAAATTATAGGAATGAATTAGTTAACTTTTAAAAAAGTAAAAATAAATTAGTTAATTAAGTTGAGATAATAATTTATCCATAAATAAATGCAGTCTTCAATCTCTTCCTCTCCTCGCCTCAAAATTCAGATTCAGTATCAATTCTATAGATTCGATTCAAATCAAATCAAAGGGTTTGTTTTGATATTGTTATGGGTGCCAATTTATCTTTAACATGTGAAACAAATGGTGAAGGTCCTTCATCTAAGCCCAAGCTCGATGATATACCAGAGAGCTGTGTGGCTTTGGTTCTAATGCGCTTGGACCCGGTAGAGATCTGTAAATTGGCTCGATTGAATAGAGCTTTTCACGGTGCTTCTTCGGCTGATTTTATTTGGGAATCGAAGTTGCCTTCAAATTATCGGTTTATATTGGAGAAATTGCTTGATGATGATAACAAAACGTTGGCAGATTTAGGGAAAAAAGATCTTTATGCCAGGCTTTGTAGACCTAATCCATTTGATGGCGGCACAAAAGTACATATCTTTATCGGAGAATTATTCTGTTTTTGAATAATAATTTTGTATTCACTGAGTAGAAACTTTCAATTTTGGCTGTGTATTTTAGGAAATATGGCTCGATAAGAATAGTGGTGGGGTTTGCATTTCAATTTCTTCTAAGGCTTTAACTATTACTGGAATCGATGACAGAAGATATTGGAACCATATTTCTACTGATGAATCAAGGTGAGGTTCCATATTTTTGAATTCTCTATGGATCAATATTGTCTTGCCTCTGTAAGCGCAATTATGATTTATCATCAATTTCACACCAAATTTTGGACCTTTTTAAGTCAAATTTATATGTTTCTATCAATTGAAAATGTTCGAGTTATAGTTGCAGATACTGAACTGTTACTTTGATTATTGACCCATATGATTTTCTTGAATCTGATTATGTGGGTATTTTATCTCAAATGAAAGATTATAATGTTAGAATTTTGTTTTGCATTTTAAGAGTGTGTTTAAACAATTGAGTTGAACATTTATATCATGTTTGGAATCTTAGTTCTATGGAAGTAATTATATTATATCTTAGCCAAATTTTATCAAATTTGTTAGAATAAAGAAGTTTTGAATTTTTTTTTTCTGGGGCGTAATTATGATTTGGAATGAATTATATGATGTATTAAATGTAAAATACCAAATATGTTAATTCTTTATGAACTTTATTTGTATTCGGTTCCAAACACAATATTAAGTTATGAATGTTTATGTTCTCATTATCTAATGAACTAGTGCCAGCATCTTTCAAATGAAGGAAGAACAGTTTGACTGATACATTTTTCTCTTTTTGAATTTAGATTCAAGACAGTTGCATATCTTCAGCAAATTTGGTGGCTTGAAGTAGATGGAGAGTTTGAGTTTCAATTTCCAACAGGAACATATAGCTTATTCTTCAGACTGCAGCTAGGCAAGCCCTTAAAGAGAATGGGTCTCAGGATTTGCAACACTGAGCAAATCCATGGCTGGGATATAAAGCCTGTTCGGTTCGATCTAGCAACTTCAGATGGTCAACATGCTGTATCCCAATGTTTTCTTGATAATCCTGGGAAATGGGTTCACTACCATGTTGGAGATTTTGTTGTTGAGCATCCAAATGAATCGACCAAGATCAAATTTTCATTGACCCAGATTGATTGTACTCACACCAAAGGAGGGCTCTGTTTAGATTCTGTTTTTATATACCCCAGTTCCAGTAGCTTAAGCAGTGACAACTGCACAATATAGAAGAGTAGGTCTCGTAACCAACTTTTATGGCTAATGCTATTTAGCCTTCTTTTTTTTTTTTTGTACACCCCATGTACATATTATTGTATCCTCCTCCTCCTCCCTCTTCTGTTGGTCGGTGGTTTTTTGTATAATTGTTTTCTAGCTATGAATTTTTATGCAGCTGATGTGAAATTCCTAATTAGATCCATACAATAAATGGATCGAGCGAGTTTAGCCTGATAGGCCCTGCTTCTGATGAAGAATATGTAATGTTTTGAGGCCTCCGTTTAGATCCCAATCCAACCAAAGTTAACATGTTTAGTCCCATTTAGAAAGATCCTAGAAATTTCATCAAAATGGTGGATTGCAAGTGCAAATGATTTGTTGGTGGAATAGAAACTTAGGGAAAGTTCAGAAAAGTGCTATGCGTTTTTGTAAATCGGGGTTAGTGAT
>CATKHJ010128514.1:0-48020 GCA_949750685.1 Vernicia montana | reverse complement strand
TTTGTGATGCTTGTGCAAAAGGAAAACATTCTAGAAGTTCTTTTAAATCCAAAAATGTTGTTTCAACTTCTAGACCTTTACAATTGCTTCACATGGATTTATTTGGTCCAACAAGAACATCTAGCCTTGGTGGTAAACATTATTGTCTTGTTATTGTTGATGATTATTCAAGGTTTACATGGGTTTTTTTTCTTGCACATAAAAATGATGCTTTTGATGCATTCATACCTCTTGCAAAAGTTTTACAAACTCAAAAAGGTTATACCATTTCATGCATAAGAAGTGATCATGGAAAAGAATTTGAAAATTCACATTTTGAAAACTATTGCAAAGAGCATGGCATTAAGCATAATTTTTCGGCTCTTAGGACTCTTCAACAAAATGGTGTTGTTGAAAGGAGAAATAGATCATTAGTAAAGATGGTTAGGACCATGCTTTGTGAAAATGATTTACCAAAGTATTTTTGGGCCGAAGCGATCAATACTTCATGTCATATTATTAATAGAGCCATGATTAGGCCAATCCTCAAAAAGACACCATATGAATTGTGAAAAGGTAGAAAGCCTAGTGTTGCATATTTTCATCCATTTGGTTGTAAATGCTTTGTGCTTAATAATGGTAAGGATAATATAGGAAAATTTGATGCCAAATCGGATGAAGGAATTTTCCTTGGTTATTAAAATCATTCAAAGGCTTATAGGATCTTCAATAAAAGGACACTTTTAGTTGAAGAATCCATTCATGTTATTTTTGATGAATTTCCTTCTAAGTGTGTAGATAAAGATAATCATCAAAATGCTATTGAAGGCATGATGGAGGATTTAACATTACAAGAAAGTCAAGCACAAGACTCTCCAATGGATAAAGATAATGCAAGTGTGGATGATCTAAGCATACCTAATCAATAACAAGTTGAAGCTCCACATCCAAGGGTGAGGAATGAGGTGAAGGATACTTAAATCATTGGGGATCTCAATCAAGGTGTAAAAACAAGGTCAAGAGTTCACAACACTTGTGAATATGTTGCATTCTCATCACAAGTAGAGCCAAACAACATCAAGGAAGCTATTCAAGATGATCAATGGGTTTTGGCTATGCAAGAAGAACTAAATCAATTTGAAAGAAGTAAAGTGTGGACTATGGTTCCAAGACCACAAGACCATCCAATAATTGGCACTAAATGGGTGTTTCGTAACAAATTGGATGAATCCAAAATTGTGGTAAGGAATAAAGTAAGGTTAGTTGCTCAAGATTATTCATAAGAAGAAGGTATTGATTATGATGAGCCATATGCTCCCGTAGCTAGATTAGAAGCAATTAGGATGTTACTTGCTTATGCTTGCTACAAAAATTTTAAATTTTTTCAAATGGATGTTAAAAGTGCATTTTTGAATGGTTTTATTCAAGAAGAAGTATATGTTGAGCAACCTCCGAGTTTTGAAAATGAAAAATTTCCAAATCATGTATTTAAATTAAGAAAAGCTTTATATGGTTTGAAACAAGCTCCTAGAGCTTGGTATGAGAGGTTGAGTAATTTCTTGCTAGAAAATGGCTTTTCAAAAGGCAAAGTTGACACAACTCTTTTCATTAAGCATGATAAACTAGATATCCTAATTGTACAAATATATGTTGATGACATTATATTTGGTGCTACTAATGATTTACTTTGCAAAGAATTCTCTAAGTCTATGCAAGGTGAATTTGAAATGAGCATGATGGGAGAGCTAAATTTCTTCTTGGGACTTCTAATCAAGCAACTTGAGCATGGTACCTTGATCAATCAAGCTAAATACACCAAATAGCTGCTCAAAAGATTTGGGATGGAAAATACCAAACCTTAAACCACACCAATGGGGACTTCAACGAAATTGAAAGTTGATGAGAAAGGTAAATTGGTTGATTCCAAGCTTTATAGAAGCATGATAGGATCATTGTTATATCTCACTGTATCTAGGCTGGATATTCTATTTAGTGTATGCATGTGTGCACGTTTTCAATCAAATCCTAAAGAATCACATATTATCGGAGTTAAAATAATTTTAAGATACCTTATTGATACTCCAAATTTAGGTTTGTGGTATCCTAAAGGTTCTTCATTTGATTTATATGGATACTCCGATGCGGATTATGATGGTTGCAAAATTGATAGAAAAAGCACAAGTGGCACATGTCAATTCTTAGGAAGCATGTTAGTATCACGGTTTTCTAAAAAGCAAAATTCAGTTGCTTTATCAACCACGGAAGCCGAGTATGTTGCAGCTATAAGCTATTATACTCAACATCTATGGATGAGAACACAACTTGAAGATTTTGGTTACTCATTCCATGGCATTCCTATTTAAATGTGATAATACTAGTGCAATAAACTTATCAAAAAATCCCATTCAGTATTCTAGGACTAAACATATAGAAATTATACATCATTTCCTTAGAGATCATGCTAGCAAAGAGAACATTGCACTTGAATTTGTGGATACCATGCACCAATTGACAGATATATTCACCAAACCCTTGGATAGAGAAACATTTTTCTATATTTGAAGGGAACTTGGTATGATTGACATCACTTAGGTATGATCTAACCATAAATGATATGTTTTTACCATATTCTTTGTTGCTTTATGAATATTTGGCATTTTTGTATGGAAATTATTTATTTTTGCTTAAAATTGAGAATTAAGTGATTACATCTTGTGAATTTATGTCACTTTAACTTCAATTTACAAAAATTCTGCCAAATATATTGAGATCATATGCATAAAATTGATAAATGAGGGACTAAGCAAAATTCATACATTAAATCCTTGTTTTTAGTCTTAAAATTTGAAAATTCATCATGAACACTCGTTCACATTTATGAACGCACGTTCATAATATGCCAAACAGACCATCCAGAGACAGTAGCATTTTGAACGCACATTCATAGTTTCGAGCGCACGTTCATACCGAGGCTGTCAGTTTGAATTTCAAACAGCACTCATTTGAACGCTTGTTCACTCTCTTGAACGCTTCTTCACAGTCGCGATTTTAAATTCGCACAGTCGACTCCAACAGTCATTTCACTCAAAATTTCTCATTTTCTCTCAAATCTCTCTCAACCCAACTCCTCCAAAACCCAAAATCGGCACTTCCCACTCCAAACCCATATCATACTCTTCCAAATTATCCTTAAAATGCATCGTACTAAGAGTATAGCTAAGAAACCTTCTAGGAAAGAGAAAGGAAAAAGCTTCATGGGTGAAGAACAAGAAGCTCCTCCTCCAACGACTCAACCGCAACCAAAAATGCAATTTGGGATTCGCTTTACTACTATCGAACACAAGGAACGATTTGAAATGTTTCGTGGAAGACAAATTGTAAGTGGTCGCCCCTTTCATTTTGGTGATTTGCAAAATTTAGGATTAAAGGATGACATTGTGAATTATTGCATTCAATTTTTTAGGCCTATGAGATTTGCTATGATAAATGAGGATATTTATTTGAATTTGCTATATGAATTCTTCACTACATTGGTATATGAAAGAAATGATGACATGGAATTTATATTGAAGAACAAGAAAAGGAAATTATATGTTGCAAATATTGCCACTATTTTAGATTTACCTAATGATGGTCCAGTTGTTTTTCTAAATAATTGGGACGCCTCCCCTCTATGGGAATCCTTAACTGGTATAAAAAATTGGTATTACTATGGTAAAGCCACTCAGTTAAGGAATATTGCTCTTTGAATTTTTCATCGGTTTTTAACTTTTTCAATATTTACTAAGAGTGATAGTAATGGGAATGTTACGAAACAAGAATTATTTTGCCTAGGAAAATTAGTTGGGAATGAGAAATTTGCCTATGCTAGGATGTTTGTAAAGTCATTTAAGCAAAATTCCCTTAAGACATCCAGAAAGTTGGTTATGGGTATGTATGTTATTACTGTTTTTGCTAACCACTTTCAGTGTATCACTCCTAAAGATGAGCAATATCGGATTATTATTTCTTCAAAAGATTATTTGGGAATGAACACATTCCAAGAATTGGAAATTGCAATCAAAGATTCTCAAACAGGGCAATGGAGAAGGACTACTCCAGCTAATTTACGAAAAGGAAAACCCCCTGTTAGAGCTGATGAGGATGAGGGAGATGATGAGGCAAATATTAATGCCTACATGGAAGAAGACCAATCAGAGCAAGCAACTGAATAGCAGGGAGAGGACACTACAGCTCCTCCACCTCGAAAAAGGAGTAGACAGCCTGCTAGTGGTGTAGAGACATCTAGGACTGCTTCGGATGACATTCTTCATCAACTTATGAAGTGTCTCACCACTTTTGAGACAAATGTCTACACCCGATCGGATGGTTTGGAGACAAACCAGTGGCTTCTTCATCGGCCCGTTCAGGAAATTTGCCATTAACTCACTCTTGGTGCTACAGTTGAAGACATCTTCACTGGACCTATACCCTCTCACTAGCCCCCACTTCCTCTTCCAGATGCTTAGTTTATTATCATTTTATTTTTTATGCTTATGATTATCTTACTATGGCACATTTTCTCATTTTGGTACTTATGATATTTTGGTGCTCTAGTGGTTTTTCCAATTGCATTTTATGGTACTTTAGTACATATGATATTTTAAGTTGACATTTTATGCCTGTTGTTCAAATTCAATGATAGTATGCATATTGTTAGGGGGACCATTATGATTACGATCTTATGCATCATTTTTTTTTTTTTTTTTTTGCTTATGACAAAAAGGGGGAGAAAAGGGTTGATATATGATTAATGCTCTTAATATTGTTGATCATCAATTTTTTTTAAAAGTTTTGTCATTATCAAAAAGGAGGAAATTGTTGACCCATGATATGTTTTGATGAATAAAACTTAGCAAAATTTATGAGATTAGTTATTATATGTTTGTACTGAGCTTATATGTCAATTAAGAATCATTTATCATTAATCAAAGTATGTTGAAAGCTATTTCAAGGTATGAATGCACATTCAAGAAGATGAACGCATGTTTATGTACTTGCACAAGTTTTACAAGTTGCACAGAACTTATTTGAACGAGCCTTCAAGATTTTGAATGCACTTTCATGCACTTGAACGCGTATTCATTTTGGAAAAATGAAATTTTCCAATTCACACAGAAAGATCTTGCACTAGCCTTCAGAATTTTGAACCGCCGGTTCAAGAAATCTTAAACGCACGTTCAAAGCATGCAAATCATAAAAAATATAACCGTTGGAAGTTGGAGAGAAGTTGAAGAAAATCATGAAAGAGCATATTTTTTTTGGATCCATGCCCAACAGTCATATTTAAATATTCCTATAAATACAAGATGGTTCAAATGAAGAAAAGATCTCTTGCCAAGTGAAAAATCAATTGCTATACATATCAAAAAGCTTCTTTGAGAATCATACTCTATTTTTGAACACTAAGCTAAACTCTTTCTCTTCTTTGTGTGTTGTTTAATCAAAGCTAGTACATTTCTTTGTAATCTTTAATCTAGCTTGTACTTAAGTCTTGTGAGACTCTAAACACAAAAATTATTGTATCTTGAGTGTGTTGGGTGAAATCCCGTGAAACCTATTGTAAAGGGCGAAATCCCAAAGAACTAAGCTTGTAAAGCTTTGGGTGAATTTCCAATTGTTAGTGGAACCCTAAATTGGTTTGATTTAGGAGAAGTGGACGTATGAGAGATGATTGTGCTCAAAACCACTATAAATCTTGGCTAAGCTTTCTCTAACTCAATTTTTTTTGCTTATTTATTTGTAATTGGAACTTATTGCATATAGGGTATCTATTTGTATTAGAATTTTTAATAATCTTATTCACCCCCCTCTAGGATTATCATACATGGGACTACAATATTTTTTATTGTTTGGTTGAATTGAGATTAACAATTGTAACAGGGAGATTAGTCCAATTTTAGAAGAGATGTTGCCAAATTTTTGATAGATTTAGAAATAAAATATGAAATGAGTTATATGGATAATATCTAATAATGACGTTATATTTTTAGGAGGAATTGTAAAGGGGATTCAAAGAATAGCTATTAGAAGTTTATATCAGCTAGATAATGATCTATAGTTCAAGTGAGTAAATAATTTACAAGTATGGTATGTGCATTTCATTGCATTCTTAATTATTATGAAACCCCTTTGGATATGAGAAATCCCAAATTTATTGATAACTGTTGACCCCCATCGATCCTTGAAAACCCTAGCTATATATATGTTATTCGATTGACTAAACCTTAAATTCATTGTTATAAGTTGCTGCTAGGGTTTATCATTGATATTGTTCACTTCATTGTTGATCTAAAATGAATTGTATTCTTAAATTCATATGATATTGAAATGAGCCCATATGACTATTGTTACTTAAATAATGTCATATGTGATATATGAGATTCCAATTGCAATCCCAAATTCCCGATTGATGTGGGTAATACATCATACCCTGTGTATATGGTAAAATTCGCGGATGAGGTGTATGCATCCGAATCTTAGCTATGAGGGGTGGTCCTAGCCGTGAGATCTGATCAATCTTACGCTCTATATATAATACGTGTGAGTAAGCAAGGTGTAAGCCGCTACTCAAAATTTATATGTGGGAAGCACTCCACTTCTAATTTATTTTATTTCTGCTAAAGATTATATGCACAACATAATATATTTTCATGTTTAGTACTCTGAATTGTTAACAATACACTTAACATTATACATATAATCACAACTTAAATGCCCCAAAACTATCACCAAAATGACCATGGAGCTCTAAACTGATGTTCAAGTTACATAGTCATTTAAGTAAAAAAAGAAAAAAAAAATTTTGGTAGCTTAGCATTTCTCAAGTGAAGAATGAACTTGAGAATTACCTTACTCATCTATGCTAATCACCTGAAAAATATAAACAACTACGGAGTGAGAAAATTCTCAGTGAGTAAATAATTTACTAATATGATATACAGGCATGAAAATAAATAATGATAGGTGTCAATATCAAATAGTTTAATTTTGAAGAGGTATTATGTTTTTGAGTAATGATTATATGAACTAGGAATTATAAGAAATGTGGCATTGTAAATGAAGTTGAGGGTATAAGGAATTGTTACTTGAAGTGTTAATTTTATTGCAGGTTACGTATTTTGGGATGTGTTTTAGGTGTAGCCGGCACTATGCTGGATTTTCATTAGATTGTAGTAACAAGTGTGTTCTACGGGTGTTTGATGCCATAACGGTTACCCGTACCCTAGGACAGTCGCGACTCTGTTAGCTCTTTTACACCGCAAGTGTACGGGTTAATTGTAGCAACTAGCTTTGATGAGTATAGGGATTGTCGTTCCCTTAGAGAAATGATTTTGAGTACCAAATTTATAATCTTTCTAATATTTAATCAAATAAAAATTGTGATGAACAATAAAATTTTAACTAAATAATCAAAATCAACAAAGTAATTAAACTAATGAAATTGGAGTAAGCAAATTTTCTAGAACTTAACTCAATGACAAAAGAACTTAGGGTTTAGATTTCAATTGGTTTTCATACAAGTGACTTATATATACTTATGTCAAAATTCAATTTAAATGGAATTAAAGGTGACTTTCCCTCAATTAAACAAGGTCCTCTTTCAAGGTAAATTGTTAATATCCAATTTTAAACTCACACCTACTGTCGTGGTTGTAAGTAATTAGGTTGGATTCATTAAGTTCTATGGAAAGCTAACAAAAATACCACCTAGGCATACCCATATGTCGATGCAGTAAAATTCCTAAATTTATCTTCCCCGTGAACTAATGTTATACTTCCACTTTCGCTCCATCATATAACATCTTAAATTGTGTAAAATGTGGCCAATCAATCACACACATTAAGCACAAAGAATACAATTTAATTCCATTATAAATGAATAATTAACCAAGTATTTATGAAATCCACAAGAATCAACCAAAATCCATTTAAACCCTAGAGAAAATAACTTAGCTACTCATAATTGAAAGAATAAAAGAATAAATCCAATGAATCAGATAATGAAACATGGTTTAATCAAACTAAAGAATAAAATGAAGTAGAGTTTAAGAGAACTTCTTAGAGAATCCAAAAGAATCTGGAAATTGAAGGTTGAATCTACAATCTTGAAGGCTCCCAATCTGGTATGGAAAAGTTCCTTCAACAGCTGCCAATTCCTCCCTAAAAATCCAGCTCTCTCTCCCGATCTAATCTCCTCTCCTCCTTTCGATCCCTTTCCTTTTTTCAATTGATTCAGTTATATCCCTTAATTATCTCCCTTGATTTCGGTGGATCCGATAAAATTTAAAACCATTTCTATTGCATTTTATCCACATCAACTCATTTTATTATTTTTTCAAAATTCAAACAGCAGACGCACAGACCTTGTGCATTTCTAGGCATAACACATGCATTCTGAGTTGACAGCTTTAAGTAAGGAAAATGGCTTGGATCTTTACTTCAATTGCATTTCACTCTCCTTCTACTTCAATTAAGCTCCAAAACCTGCAAAATCTACGAGAACACTCCAAAATCTTCAATTAGTCAAATAAATGGAATTTTTGAGGATTTGATTATAAATTTGCACCAAAAATCTTTAAGTTCAAGGTAAAATCATAGCGATATAAAAGTAAAATTTCAGCACATCACTATCTTATTCTCTTTTTTTTTTATTTTTTTTATTTTACTTCTTAAATTTCAAACCCTTCAATAGAAAAAAATATATTAACTTAATTTATTTCAATTTTCTTAGATTTATACTTTCTTTAATTTTATATTTTGTTATTTATATTTCTTATATTTTTTATAGCATAAAAAAAGTAATAATGTGGTTATGAAAAAAATTTAATAAATTTTATCTTAAATTTAATTTTTAATTAAATTTTTATGCTTACTAACTTTATTTTATAATTTAGTAAACTATAAAATTAATTAAATTAATTAATTATCTTACTAAATTTTTTATTTATCTCTCTTTTTTTAGGTTCATTTTTTTCTTTTTTAGTTTTGATATAATATTATTTTTTTATTTTAGTCATTTTGAATATTTTTTTGGCTTCCTAATTTATATTATAATTTCTTTTTTTTTTTTAAATTTTCATGTTCATCCTAAAAATTTTTAATTTTTAAATTATTATTTTTATTTCTTTAGAAAAATATAATTTTTTTTAAAAAAAATAATTTTACTGAAGGAATATTTTATTTTTTAAAAAATATTTATTTAAAATTTACCGACGGATTTTTTTTTTTAAAAAAATATTAGCAATTTACCGACAGAATTCGAAACCGTCAGTAAATTGATTCTAATTCCGTCGGTAAATTGATTCCCAATAAATGATTTAGGTTTTTACTGACAACATAAAAATAATTTACCAACGAAAATTTCGTCGGTTATACTGTATTTCCGATGGAAATTATAGGATTATCGACAAAATTTTTAGTCGGTAAATTGCGTTTTTTTTGTATTGTGGCATTAATGATCAGTTCTTTAAATTCAATCGGTTTATTTTGTATTTTTCTCAACTCTTGCTCAACTTCAAAGGCTATTGATTCAACTATATCTTTTTTATTGCTTGCATCAATTTGCCACCAACCTCCGTAATGCTCACTTTTAGGAAACTGACGCAGCGAGGAAGCGAGGAAAACAATGCTAGAACACGTCTACGCCTTAAACAACCTTGAGTCTACAAGGAAAATAATTTATGGAGTCCACCAGGAATAAAAGAGACTGAATTTTTATTGATAATGAGAGATCTACTCAACTATTACATAATATGCCTATTTATAAGGCAAGAAACCCTAAATAAGAAAAAAAAAATTACTAAATAGAACACCTAAATATTCTAGAATTACATGAAAAATAAGAAAATAAATCTAAAATTAATAAAAAATTACAATTATTATAATTATTAAAATAATTATAAAAATATATGAGAATCACCGCATCACTCACTTCTCACACCTTTAAAAATGATGAGAAAATTAATCAAACCACACCTGATTGACTCAAACTTTAATTCTTTAATATGTCATCTTATAAGAAAGTTCATCACTTAATGGTGTGGATAGGAACATACTCATGAAAAATACGGTAAAATTTAATTAGGGATGGACTTCTAAAATATTTGAACTATATTATTGTTTTTTCAAGTAAATATTAAACATTCATTTTCATAAATAAAAAAAAATGTAAATTGTAAACCATTCTGGTCCAAAGCTTTGATATGATATCAGAAATATATACTAAACCCAAAAGCTCTTAATTATAAGGATATAAAAATAGATTTTATTATTATTATTTTTTTATAAGATGGAGAATATATTATTGATGATGAAAAGGAGAATTACATTGATCAAATGAGCAGAGTTGAGTTCCTGGAGAATTAGAGAAGTATAGATTTTAATATTTCTAATACTGCCCATCACGCTTTTAATGTATGTCTCTAACAGTAAGGAATATAAATGAATTGACTAGCTAGATTGCTTTTTGTACTTGCTCAAGTGTTTAATCTACATTAAGTTGTAAGTTGTAACGATTATCAGGAAATTAAGTGTGGAAAAGATAATTAATAATAAATTCAACTTTAATCAGCCGTACTTTGCAAATTAAGTTCATCAAATCATAATTAATCATGTAAATTTGTATTTTGGACCATCATAAAATTTTAAAGAAAAAGACAGTAAGAATTTAAACTCTGATTTTCCGTATTATAAGACAAATACATAGCTATCGAATTATTAAATCAATGGAAATAAACATGCAAATTTGAAAACTCTCACATGAATGGTACAAGTAGTGTTACATTGCATACACAATTTCTTTCATTTTTTTCCCTATAGTAAAGGGAATTAAGCAGAGGCAAGGCAATAAACTATAAAAAGTATTTCCTTCTTTTACTAGTTTCTAATGATCTAAACCAGTAGACAGATTGTCTTTTCTGACACATGGTTTCTGTAAAATTATACTGAGCTTGGGGAAGCTTCCTATGAAATTAACATACAAATTATATTTAAAAAAAGAAAAGAAAAGAAAAGCCAATGCACTTTTTTTCCCCTTTTAAATTATCTTTTGGGCTGGTGGGGTGGGGGTTCATATTTATATATATAATTCATATATAGTAAAAAAAAAAAAAAAAATGGCCCTAACATAATGCTGCAAACCAACAAAGAGGAAGCTCCCACTTCTTGATGCAGCTTTATTACCATTTTATGTTGGTCTTGAAACCTGTAAATAACAACAATGTTTAGTATTTTAATTACTTCTTTGAGGTATGTTCCATGAAACAAATATTAATTAATTAATATATATAACTAATTAATTAAGAAAATAGTTAATTTTATATATATATATATATCTTCATAAAACAAGAGGTACAGAGAGTTTGAAGCTGTCAAAACTCAATTAAATTATTGTTAGAAAACCCTAATGACAGTCTTTTAATTTACTGATTATTTATATATCTTAATTAATTAGTGGAATTGATAACTGTAACACAGCACTTTGATTAATTACTTCTTAACCTTTTGGAATCTTGAACTGAATAAAGTACAATAAAATGATCCCACCATTCGATTCTTTGATATCTGTGAAATATATTCAAGTGTGAACTGTGAAGTAAAGAGTGAGAGATTTCATGGAATTCAAAAAATTCCTTAGCTCATACCCATATTAAGCAAAAAAGTTAATTGTAGTATTAACTATATTTGAACATTACTTCAAACCAATTTTTTTTTTTTTTTTAAATATTAACAATAAAATATGACTGAGATAAAGAAGAACAAGAATAGGTTTTTTTTTTTTTTTTTTATACATTGAAAATTCTTTAAAGGAAGGCTGGACCTACTGCACTGCAAGGCAGGTATTCGACTACCGATAAACTATTAATTGATTGATTGATAAGTTTTTAAAATTCAAATGAAAAAATCACACAGAAACATATGGACAGAGAGAAAGACATGAAATGGTGGGGGAATTAATTAAGTTTCATAAGATGTTTACCAGGAAGTAGCTTTCACCATGTTGTAAGCTATGCATTAGAAACCCAAATTCATTAACAGGAACAGGCACTCCAGTGGGATGAACCAACACTACATCTTGACCAAACATTGTTTTCATGTCCAATGGTCCTCTTGGAATTTCTGTTGCCACCCCATTGATAAAAACTGTGATCAACCCTGAATCAATTAACACCAACCATATTTATTAATTATAACCAAATAAAAATAATAATACTAAAGTGATTTCCAAAACTAGTCATGAATTCAAACTCTGGTTAGAATCTAATTAAAATAATAAAAAATAGAAACAAGTACCATCGTACAATGAATGAAATTGAATAAGACATTGAATAATTTGGTGATGACCTAATATGGTTAAAGATTTGATATGGAATTTTTCTAGGTATATTGTAACAAGAAGAGGGGGGGACCATTGTTTTTCACAGAAATTTAAGTACAATTTTCAAGTTAATAAAACATTACTGCGGTTCCATCATTAATTAAAAAGTTGGTACCTAGTTTATTCTGTAACTCTTATGAAACCTAGACAAAATCTATATATATATATAAACATTTAGAATATATAATAGATCACAGCTAGCTGATTAACATGAATGAATATATAATTAATTGATATATTAAGAAAAAGGAAAAAAATTTAGGGTATCAACTAAAAAAAAAAAAAAGGATTAGTTGTATAGAAAAAGAAAAAAGAAAAATTTCTCCATGCACTTACCAGTTTGGTAGTGCACATTAGAAGTCTCTGATGGGTGGCATAGAATTGAAGAAATACAAGAGCTCTGCTCCATTTCTTGAAAACCCATTTGATTATGGATTGAAAAAAGATTCTCTACACCATCTTCAACAATTCCTCCTCCACAAGAAGAAGCAGAGGAGCCTACATGAAAAGAAGGAGATACAGAAAAAGATTGAGAATTTGCGAACCCCAGAATAGAAGAAGTGCTGCTACCAGCACTACCACTACCAAGAAGTTGATATTGAATTACACCCCCAGTAGTAGTAGGTGGTGGTTGTTGTTGGTGGTGATTTCTTTGCTCCTCTGCAAGAGTAGCTGCTTGCATCTGGCGTTGGCGGCGGCGAGATCTTGACCTTCTGTTTTGAAACCAGTAAAAAACATTTGCATCTCCAACAGAACCAAACTTTTCAAGAAGTTTTCTTATTCTTACAGTTTCATCTTTTGGTGGGTTTACCATTCCACTATTGAAGATGGATTCAAGAATCAAGATTTGCTCTGGCTTTGGAGTCCATCTTGATCTTACTGGTTCACTACTACTACTTCTTTGATCACTATTATTATTATTATTATTATTGCCACCATGGTTTCTTGGACTATTGGGTTCTTGATGATGATGATCTTCCATTACACTGGTCAAGAAACTAAAATGAAAAAAAAAAAAAGTTTCTTGATTCCAAAAACTAGGTTTAAAATAATAATAATAGAGAGGAAGAAGAAAGAAAGGAAAATTAATAGTAATAAAAAGGGCACACAAATACACAAGGAAGAAAGATTAATGCATTGATCGAGAGGGTGAAGCTATATATAAAAAGGAGTGGAAAGAATGTTACTTTGTTTGAAATTACAAAATCAACCTTTCTTTCAATAATTAAGATTAAATTTCATGTTATATATTATATTATATATATTAGCTTCCATCTTATAAGTCAACCGTACGTCTTACACCTGGCCTTGCTTATATATCTATAATAATAATATATATCAATATTGAATGATAATCAGTCAAAGAGAATTTCAAATAATTTCCAAACTCTAGCATTTTAATATTCCCATTATTAAGTATACAACTTAAGTGTGGGATTTGTGTGTAAAGAATAATGTATTATATATTGAAAGAATTTAATTAAAAATGGCATGTAATTAGTATAATCTTACTTAACATTTTGTCAAAACTAATATTTATATTTAAGAGAATTATAAAATTATGAATCTAAATTCTCATCAAAATTTAATTAATAAAAGAAAATAAAAAATTAAATTCATGAAACTCAAAATGTCAAAACTTGAATATGTTATTATATGTATAATTACTTTATTTGTATATTTTTTTTAAGCATGGAAATAAGATTTAAATCTAAATCTATTATCTTATAAATCATATATATACTTATCATTACGTTATATCTTAGTTGCTATGTATATTATATATTGATAATTAGTTATAGTAAAATTTAAACATATCATAGTCTATTTGTAATAAAAATAAATAGATAAAAATTTATAATTAATGAAGAATAATTAGATTGAAAAATGAAAGAAGGTTGCATGGGAAAAAAGGAAAAAGGGATGGGTTAAAAATGGAAAAGAGAGAGGGGAAAAGAAAGAAAAATTGAAGAAGGGTAGGGTTTTGGGGTAGGGAAGTGCATGTGAAGGAATGCATGGAAAGTAGAGTCGGAGGAAATAAAAAAAGAGAAAGAATCCAAATAGACGGTCAAGAAACCGTGCAATTATTTATTCACAATGACGTATATCCAAACATGGCTTAGAGTTGCTACTGTGCCCTTTTCCCCCTTTCTCTTCTCTTCTTTTTTTTTTTTTCTTTTAATTAATCCCTCCTCCTCAAGGTTGGCTTAAACCTCGAACACTTCTCTCTCTCTCTCTCTCTTTTTTTTTTTTCCTATAATTTTTCTTTCACTTATTAATTTATATTGTTTTTTGTACGAAACTGAAACCGACCCTGCAGTTTCAGACGCGGTTTTCAGCCTCTGTGTTTTTTTTTTTATTTATGCCTTCATTTCTAAGAATTCTTTCATGTTTGTATCTAATTAATTAAATCTCATCATTGTTTTCTTTCAATTTGAGCTTAATTAATAATATCAAATATTAATTTTTCTCAATTTCGAAATATATATCACTAATAAAAACTCGATATTTTAAGTACAATAATATCACAAATTTCTTTATATATTAAAAAATATATATATTTTTTATTACAATTAAATATGTTCTTCAAATCTATTTATATCCAATATATTAGAATTTCTAATAAGCGGGTATAGATTTCAAAAAAATTCCGAAAAATTTAAAATCTAAGAAGGCTTCATTGGGAAACTTCATCGGGAGGCTTTATTGGGACACTTGAAAGAACTTGTAGTTGGTATATAAGTGAATAAATCAATGAGAATATTCTTTCTTAATTAAGCAAAAAAAAAATTAGACGTTACAATGATGTATATAACAATAAAATGCCAAATGATCAAATTTGACGCCTCATGCAAACAAAGGATAACTTTTTGAAGTTTTTAGTACATAGTATTATAAATGGTATAAGATTTATTTAATTTAATGGTTATTCAAGAGGTATATTATAAATATGTATTCATTTATAAATAAATGAATAAATTTTTGTAGGTGATAATAAATAATTTATTTCTATAAATAAATAAATAAATAATTTATTCCTTTTTTTTTTAATATTGAGAAAGTGAGTAATTGATTCTGAGTCTATTGTCTAAAAAAAAATGCACTTACTGCTAGATTATGTATCGGTGTATAACGATAAATAATTTATTCTTAATAAAGTTTAAAATAGAGATTTGGGCTATGTACTATTTATTTAATTAGTTGCTAGGTAGAATAAGTTAATAAAATATTGATACAAAATATAAGATAGTATTTTTCTCAATTTATATTATTATATCTTTTTAAGCAGAAAAATAATTAATCCGCAAATATTGTGCATTTAGTAGAATAAAATTTCACTTATCAACAAAAGATAATTTTTTTTTTTTGGACAAATGAAATATATTTGAAATAATTTGATATTTAAATTGTGTAAAATTATAAAAATTAACATAATTTTAAATGTTTATAAAAAAAATTTTAAATTTAAATTTAAATACATAAAAACATTAAATGACTATTTATCCATATAAACCCTAACTTGTTCCATCAATTGCTCTAATTTTCATTTTAAAATATTCAGATAATTTTCCTATCAAATGAGTTTTTCTGGGTATTAGTTAGGGCAACTATTGTTTTTGGTCGCCGCACATAATGCGAATTCCAAATTCAAGCTAATTGGGATTAAAATCATTGGTCTAACAGTTTAATCTCAAATATTATTTCATAATGCAAGAGGTTAATTATGATCCAATGTTTGATTATTCTTTTTATTTTAAAAATTATATAATATATATTGACCACATAGATCTAGTTGATAAGAAATTACTCCATAGATAATAGATATCATGGAGGAGTCAACTTGAGATGCCAATAGGTGGAGAGCTAAGCACATGGTTACCCAATGGCAAGTTTACTGCATAATTAGTCTAGTTATGGAATCTAGTTAGATAAAATAGGAGATTTATACATTTCAACATATCCAATAAAATAAAAGTAAAGGTGTATGGAAAATAAAAATTAATTGTTTTTTTAGATTTCAAGTATATACATAAAAGTATATATACAGTATAATCTCTATAAATTAATAATGTTAGAACCGGTCAAAACCTATTAATTTATAAAGTTATTAAATAATCGATAAATTAATAATTTATTAATTTATAGAGTGCATTTATGTACATTATACATACTATGTATTTAATTTTGTACTTATCTATTGATTAAATAAAAATTCATACTAATTGTATTTGTTAATGAAATTTCCTATAAAGATTCAACTAATCTAATTAACTATGTTTATTACTCCATTCGTTTCAAAATAATAATCGTTTTAAAAGAATGCACACATATTAAAAAAACTATTAAATAGCTTTAATTTTAATCAAGATGGACAAATATACCCTTATTTTTTTCTCACCAAATAAGAGAAAACATATGAGATATTGGAGTTGGGGATGAGAGTAAAGTTGGAAAAAAGCTAATAAATGCTGCATTGAACTTCTAAAACGATAAATAATTTGAAACAAAAATCTCTTCCTAAAACGACTATTATTGTGAAACGGATGGGGTAATAAACTACAAATACATTAAATTATGCAAAAAACTAAATTCATTATACATACTATCTATTTAATTAAATAAAATTTATCATAATTATATATTCATGAATGAAATATATTCAATATATTATATTAAATATAAACTCTATTTAAACAAATACAAACTCTTTTTGTATTTTTTAATATATTACTCATATATTTACAATGACTTCTCATTTGAAAGGCATTTAAAAATCAATCATGATAGATGAAATGCGCAAAGAATTGTGTGAATATAGTAAGATAACCCAAGATTTGAATTTCAAAAAAAAAAAAAGTAACAATAGAGTCATATTTTAAGAAAATATGATAGTAAAATTATATTTGTAATTTTCATCATATTATTAATTTATGATATGAATGGGACCACATACTTATACATAGTTTTTCAAAAAAATTATTATCTTATCAATTTATCGAAATTATTAATTTATTCCATTGGTCAAATCGAGATCGAAAAAATTTATTATATTAAAGAGATTATTAATTAATCGAGTATTAATTTATAGAGGTAATACTGTATTGAGATAAACAACACTATGTTGTTAAGTTTGTATTAAATTCATCTCAAATGTATTCATATACAATTACAAGCTAAATGGACATCATTTATAAATTTGTCTAATTAATTATAAAAAAAAATAAAGCTCCCTAATAAATTCAATTTAGAATTTTGAAATGCAAACTTCTTCTATTCTTCTACCTAGCTAGCACATAATTTTCTAATTTTCTATAATGGTAATTTATAGTTTGTCATTAATTAAATATGTGTATAGTTTTATTACTTCTTAATCAACCATATTCATCTATGTATATATATGTGTATGTGTGTGTGTTTTTTTTTATGAGAATCCATTAATTAGCAAATTAAGAATAAAAATTAGGTTGGTCATAATGATGAATATTTAATGAATTTTACCAGCTAGTCTAAAAAATTAGGTAAACCTAATATAATAATTTGACATGATTTCACTTTAACCAACATTTCTACTTGTTATCCACTATTACCTTAAAAAGATTAAAGCAGTACAACAAGAACAAGAACAATAATAATAATTAAAACCAAAGACCAAGCTTGATGTTGGTTAAGGAAAAACAGCCACACAAAAAAGTATTGTCCTGAAAATCTTTAGGTCTTTGTCTCTAAATTTTCCTCCTTTTCCTTTCTGATTAAGAACATTGCCATTACTATGTTTGGTACTTTTCTTTTAAGTCAAAGTTTCTTGCAGGTTGCAGCATATATTCTGTCTACACTGCCACCAAAATAATATGTTCTGATGATAAAGAAGTTGGTGAAACACACATGTTAAAGCTCGAGCAAATCAAACCGAAATTGCTCACTACATGTGCCCTAAAAGCACAACCCGATTGTTGGTCGTGTCCTTTAAAAGATATATACAAAATAAAAAATATATATATTATAATATGATGAATCGACTTAATTGTTGAAGTGAATTTATTTCTTGATAAATCAGATAATCGTTAAAATAATTAGAATCATACTAAGAAAAGAAATTGTTATTATCATATACTTTAAATTGAAAAATTATTTTTATTACATATTAGAAATTTGATAATAAAAAATAAAAAAAATTTATTTTTTTTATGAATCTATTAATTTCAATATGGATAATGTGCTGTATTGAAAATTTGAATTTAATACTATTCCATCTGTAACACCGCTTACCATCCATCAAATTTTTTTTTTTATTATTATTATTTATAAAAAATATTAATTACTCCATAAAGTTAGATATCATTGTATGATAGACCACAAAAATTGTTATTATCATGTATATATACCAGAAAGTTAAAAATTATTTTCATCAGATATTATAAATCCGATTTTTGAAATCAAATAATAATTTTTTTTAATATACTAATTTCAATATGATACTTATCGAATTGAGAATTTGAATTTAATGGAGTTTACCACTATGTGGATGAAAAAATATTATTGTATGATGATTGGTGTATAAGATGAGTTTGGTAGGTTACCACTTCTGTCAACTTTACAAGGTTTTCTAGGGTTTTGGACAGTAGCTGCAAATGGAAAATTGCCTACTAAGGGTTTTACAGTAATGAAAGGAGGGAATCTACACTATGGTTGTACTATAGTGGTGACAGCTTTTTATTTATTTATTTCCTGTGTGTTTTATTATATATATGTGTGAATTTAATTTTTATTTGGGGTAAGCTTTTTGTGTAGAGTAGTGCAACCGTGACTGTGACTTGCACTTCATTTTCTATGGTTATTGATTTTGATTTTGATTGATTTGATAGGCAGCTTGGACTTACCAATGCCTTAACCTTTTGTCCTCATTTAGCCTTTTTGTTATTCTTCAATGTTCACCATCTTGATTATTTTGTATATATTGTAACTCTAATGTTATGTTTGGTTTTGGGAGGAAGAATTCAAGGAATATATATATATATATAGGAAAGATGGTTTGGTTAGGGAAAGGAATGAAATAATAAAGAAAAATGTCAAATTAAGTTAGGAAGGGATAATGATATAAAATAAGAATAAAAAAGAAATGATATGATTTAAAATTGAATGAGTAATTAAGATAATGATCATAAATTTTATTTATACTGCATGTATAATTTAATATGATACATAGTAATACTTGCTAAAAATGAGATTAGTATTTTTTTATTGAAAAAATAATAAAAAAAATACATATTAGTGAATATCTTTTTCAAAATCACATTCAAGTAGTTTGATTGGGTGATAAAATAAAAAATCAATTTTTTGAAAGTTATAAATCATCTTTCTGTATGGATCCCATCCACCTACAACTGGGGGAGAAATATGCCAAAACTTTGGACCCAAAGCCAAGAGCAAATAGAAAGAAGTGAATTTTCATTTTTATCCTTTCTTTCCTGTCTAATTTCCTTCCATTTTTTTCCTCCCAAGTTCCTACCAAACATAGTATAAAACATTTGGCAATCATGTAAACTACTGTAGTCAGAAATCAAGGGCATCTTAATTCAGGTATGGTACCTCTCCAGATTAATTTACCATTCTTTTTTTCACTGTTTATATTATTAATTATTGTTATATATAGCTCTAGCTAGGGAAAACTATATATCATAAGTTTGTAGATAATTATCAGCCATATATTCTCATTAATATTAATAATATATATAAATAATTAATTAAGTACTACCTAATGATCTAAATTTATTTCCTACCTATAGCAGATCTCATCTTTAAATATTTACCTCTCATCTTAAGTACCCTAATCTAGTCATTGTTGATAATTATCTCTAATGTCATTATTAATGTTGCTATAATTAAAGAGATCTACCCGAGTAGAGTTTACTGTGGCGATGAGTGAAATTCATTTTCACATACACATTTTGTTGCAAAAATAGTTTTATGCAATGATTCATGACAATGGCAGCTATTTTTAAAAAAAAATTAAAGTTGGTGCACTAATACACACAAAGAAAATTTGTGAAAACAAAACAAAAAAAAGAAACGAATTTTAATTTCTCTTTCATTACTTGGCCCTTTTTTTTAAAGAAAAAAATATTATATATTAAGTTTCGATTGGTATTGATTTATTTGAACTTACATTCTTATAGTTCAGAAAATAAATTTAGTATTACTAAATTGAAACTCATTGATATTGTTTGAATGTGTAGTTCAGAATTAGATATAGAAAGAAAATGAAATTGTTTATAATAACGCATTTGGAAGGAAAGATTCTGAATTTTTAGTTTGGGGTATATAGAAATTAATTTAAAAAATATTGTTGAAAAGTTATATTTTCTTTCATTTATCTATTAATCGAGTCAATTTCCCTTAATTAAGTTTCATTTAATTTTTCCTCTTTTATTTTTTTCATCTAAATGCCCAACAAAAGAAATTATTTAGTTTAATTAATTTCATTTTTTTTTTCTCAATTCCTTCAAGATAAACTAACAGTAAATGTGGAAATAGAGCTCATTTATGTACAAATCGAAAGTCAAAAAATATTGTTACTGTTCAAAATATATGGGTTATTAAATTCTCTTTATGAACGAGTTTAACACTACATTCAAAATTACATCACATATTTCAAGTGTCGACTCCCAACAATCATTCCTAATATATATTATTTGATTAAAATTAATTCCACCAAATAAAGTTATACCCTCATAAACTCAAATAAAATTAATTAGCTTAATCATATGTTATTAGACTAAGTTAATTGATTAGCTAGCATCAACTGTAGCACTTTGCAACCAATCATGCCTTGTACTTGGCATCTTCAACACCTGAAATACTATTTTTCTTCTTGTAGACCTACTTGCATCCAATAATTTTCTTGTCTTTAGGCGGTTTGACCAAATCCCAAGTTCTATTCTTGTGAAGGGACTCCACCTCTTCCTGCATAACCACTAACCACTTAGCAGAATCATCATAAGAAATAGCCTCTGAATATGTTGAAGGATCACCAATTGCATTTGTGTCTTCTACCACAGCTAGTACAAATGAGACATAATCTAATAGTCTCTGAGGCCTCATCTTCTTTCTTGGTGGCTTATGTCTAGCAATAGAGTATTCTTCTTCATTTTGTGGTGTTTACTCTTCTTCAATAGAGGTAGGGATCTGAACTGGATTTTATGGAGATGGTCCATTCTCCACCTTAAACTCCACCTGCTTAGAAGAACTTGCAGCATCTGTATCAGAAGAATCAGAAGTCTCCTTTTTGCAGAAGTCTCCATTTTGGGATGTAACATAGCAGATTCAACAAACACAACATCCCTACTAACCACAGACTTAGGTGACTTTGGATCCGGGTACCAAACCTTGTATCCCTTTACACCAGCAGGGTATCCAATAAATATGCCCTTTTTGGATCTTGACTCTAATTTTTCATCATTAACATGAACATAAATCGGACATCCAAATACTCTCAAATCAAAATA
Source organism: Vernicia montana (assembly GCA_949750685.1). Taxonomy (NCBI): domain Eukaryota; kingdom Viridiplantae; phylum Streptophyta; class Magnoliopsida; order Malpighiales; family Euphorbiaceae; genus Vernicia; species Vernicia montana. The sequence continues at coordinate 26,120 of CATKHJ010128514.1, read as the reverse complement.
ATCAACAAGGTGACCAGACCATATATCCTATGGAGTCTTACAATTAATGGAGGCATTCGGAGAGCGATTCACCAAATAGCAGGCTGTAGAAGCTGCTTCTACCCAGAAGTCTTTAGATAGGCCAGAATTTGATAACATACAATGAACTTTCTTCAAGAGCGTTCTGTTCATACGCTCTGCTACACCATTCTGTTGTGGTGTGCCTCTGACTGTAAGGTGACGCACAATGCCTTCATTTTTGCAGAATTCATTAAAAACACCTTGACAGAACTCTAGACCGTTGTCTATTCTGAGTCGCTTTATTTTTCTTCCAGTCTGTTTCTCAACTAAAGCCTTCCATTGCTTGAAAGTGACAAACATGTCATTTTTATGCTTTAGGAAATATGCCCAAATCTTTCTAGAATAATTATCAATGAAGGTAAGCATATATCAAGCACCACCTTTTGATGGGACACGTGCAGGCCCCTAAAGATCTGAATGAATGTAATCCAGAGTACCTTTAGTTCTGTGAACTGCAGTACTGAAACTAACTCTTTTCTGCTTGCCGAAAATGCAATGCTCACAGAAGTCTAGCTTTGATGTACTCTAACAGCAGAGAAGACCTCTTCTGCTTAACTCTGACAAACCTTTTTCACTCATATGTCCCAGCCTCATATGCCATAATCTGGTGACATCTGAGTCTGACAAAGAAGATGTGGACACAATTGCTGCACCTGTAACTGTAGAACCTTTCAAAACATACAGTTTGCCTATCTTCTCAGCCCTCATCACAAATAAAGAACCTTTAGCAATCTTCAAAATTCCACCTCCGCCAGTAAATTTGTAGCCATTCAAATCCAGAGTACTTAAAGAGATAAGATTTCTCTTCAAATTTGGAATATGCAGAATATCTGTCAAAGTTCTGACTACTCCATCATACATCTTGATTTTAATTGTACCTATTCCAACAACTTTACAAGCATGGTTGTTGCCCATCAATACAACTTCACTTTGCACTGATTTATATGTGGAGAAATAATCTTTGTTGGGACACATATGGAATGAGCAAGCTGTATGTAGAATCCATTCATTTCTGGTTCTGGCTCCATCATCACAGACCAAGAGCAGATCACATTGCTTTTGATTTTGAACAATATTAGCTTCAACGGGTTCCTCTTTCTTCTGATCTTTGTTTTGTTGCTTGTTCTTCAACTTGAAACATTCTGACTTGATATGCCCCTTTTTCTTGCAATAATTGCAAGTCAAATTTCTGTGTCTAGACTTTGATATAGACCTTGATTTTTTATTGTTAGAAGAACTCTTATCTGTAGACCTTCCTCTAAATAGTAGACCTTCTGCCGGGCTGTTATTTCTACTCATTCCAAGCTCCTTATCGATAAACTCTTTTGAGAATAGAGCTGCTTTAACATCCTCTAACTTTAGAGTTTGCCAACTGTAAATTAAAGTATCTCTAAAATGCTTGTAGGATGGCAGTAGTGAGCGAAGCAACATAAGAGTTTGATTTTCATCATCATAAAAAATCTCCATATTTTTTAAATCCATAAGGATAGTGAAGAATTCATCAATATGAGATTTGATAGGTGCACCTTCGGCCATGCTGAGTGTGTATAAACGGTGCTTTGCTACCAACTTGGTAGTGAGATTCTTTGTAATATACAAAGATTCAAACTTGTCCCATAAATCTTTGTCAGTCTTCTCTTGCATGACTTCTCGCAACACTTCATTTGACAAACATAACCGAATGGAAGCAAAGTCCTTATCATCCATTTCCTGCTTTTTCGCCTCATCCATAGTACTAGGTAATTTATCTTTACCTAGTAGTGCTTGATGCAGACCATTTTGAATCAAGATTGCACGCATATTTACTTGTCACATAGTGAAACTCATATTGCGATCAAATTTCTCAATATCAAATTTTGTCGTCGTCATGATGACCGTACACTGGAATAGTGACTATAATATATGAACAGTGCACCAGGTAAGTTCCGAGAAAAGAGAAGTGAGTCACAATGGACACACTTAAATACCAAGTCTTTCCTTAGCCAGAACTTTCATAAACATGCACTTTCACACTACCACACTTATTTCTAGCTCGACTCTGATACCAATTTGTTAGAACAAATGGACGATAAAAGTAAGAAAAATAAAATAGAGACACAAAATTTACGTAGTTCGGCGTAAGCCTACGTCCACGGGAGAGAGAGGAATAAAATCCACTAATTAAAATGAAGAGTACAAATTAAATGGAGAATAACACTCAATTCATTGAACTCAAATACACCCAATAAACTCACATCTCTAAATGTATCAATAAAATAATAAAGAAATTACAAAATATTATTTTGTTGGACCTAAATGAGAGACTAAAGTTTACAAAAGACCTCACAAAAAATTTACCAAAGAGATACTCACTCAGCACTCTAATGCACACACTCACTTCTCTTAACTTATGATGATTTATGTCAAGCAAATGCATCTATTTATAGTGAGCAGGTATGGCTTCTAAGCACAAAAGTGTGGCATTGATATGTTCACGTAAGTAACTTTTGTTCCACACAAATATGTGGCTATTTAACATATTGACGTAGTTGAAAATTTTGCCATGCAAAAATTGTGACTTTCATTGGGCCAATAATTCAAGACATTAATGTAACAATTTTCCTTTTATCAATTATTTTCATTTTAATTGAAAATTCAAATTCAATACATTCTCATATAAATTTCAATTTTTAATGGTTAGAGTAATTTCAGTTTTCAAAGTTTTTATGAAAACGGTTTGTAGATTTCCTATTTTACTTGGTTTGAGAAAACACAAACTCAATAAAGGATTTCCTATTTTTGTGAAATCAATACCAGATCCAAGAGGTTTGCCACTAATTAGCAACATGAACCTCATGTCTAGCCTTGCTCATCACTGAATTGCAGCCGCTGCTAAAACATGCAAAGCCAAGCAACAACAATATGATGTTTAATGAAGGACTCTTAGAAGAATAGCAGCAATAAAATCTAGTTGTTTCTTGAAGATCCCCATCTCAAACTAGTAAGAATAAAAAAGCTCCATAAATTCTTTAGCTTTCATCAATGGCATGGTGGTTGTGGAAAGAGATGGGAAAAAGGGAGAGGGAGAGTATATTAGGTAGTAAAATACCTTATTACACATTAAAAAAATAAATTTCTGCTTTGACTAACGAAAATTTTGAGAAATGTTTTTGTGAAAAAATGAAAAGATACGATCATTTTTATGGTTTTGATTTTATTTTGTTGCAAATTTTTATTTGGGGTTTCTTTTCTAGTGTAAATAAAATGTGTAATTGTTGTTTTCTCTAGCTTCTTAGATTCTCTGTGCTTCTTCTTCTTTTCCTTTTTCTGGGTTTTCATTTTTATAGATGAAATAGAAAATTTGAAGAAAAATTAAAGGTATTTTAATCTTTTTATAAGTTTTAAAGGTAAAAACATTCTGAAAGACTAATTTATTGATATAATCAAAATTGAGAGATTAATTAGTTAGTTTTTAAAAAAGCATGAACTACTTTGTGAATTAAGTCAAATTTTAGGAACAAAATAGTAATTTACCCAAATTTTTATTATTATAATTAGGGATAACAATTTTATCTGGCCCGCCGGGTACTCGCTCCGCCTTGACCCTAATTACCCGCCCCGTTTTTGTAAATCAGGCAGGGAGATTTTTTAATTTATACCTAAATCGGGTTCGGGTAATGTATAACTCGACCCGAACCCAAACCCGATTATATATATATATATAATTTTTATTTTTTAAAAATTTATAATTTATTTTTTATGTAAAATATAAATTATATTGTATGAATATGTAGAAAAAAATATAGATGAATATATATATATATGAGAAAATAAAATTAAAAAAATCAAAAATAAAAAAAAATAAATATAAACAGTTATACTTGCCATGTCTCATGACCCTAAGTAACGGGGCGGGTATTTTATTTTTTAAGCTTATCATATTTGGGTTTTGCAAAATCTATCTCATATCCGATCCGCTGTCATCTCTAATTATAATAAATAAATAAATATTAAATACAATTATTCAAAAACCAAAATTTCTTTTTCTTCAAATTTTAAAAGGAGTCTCGCATTTTATTAACTTTTAATATTTTCTCTTGGTCTTTCATCCAGCGAATGAAACTGGATATGTAGCAGAGCTTCTCTCTGTTTTTCCATCCCATATTTATAATCTAATTTGCTGTTTCTGCAATGAATTCTCTCCTCTTTTTCAACATTTAATTTAATCCCTATTTTAATTGTTCCCTGAAATCATAAATTTTTAATGCTTCCTACGACTTTTACATGTAGCAGGATGATTAGTGATGGAGTAAAAAAAAAAAATTATAGGGATCAAATTTCTTAAATTATAATTTACAACAAGATGGTATATATAATTAAGTCAATTTTTATATATTTAAAAAAAAAAATTCTAAAATAAAGGAGTCAAATACAATATATGACCAAATTTTTATAATTTTACACTTAAAAATTTTTATATTTTAAAGGTTAAAGGAGATTATGACCACTTTCGGCCCCTAACTTTGTCATTGAGGATGACAATGAGGCGGGGATTTATTTTCTTAGCATGATTCCATTATAAATAGAGCATAAAAGAAAGAAATTTAATTAGTGTTGAATGATATAAAAACATAGATACACACAGAAAATAAATTGATTTATTAATGAATAAAACAAACACATTTGACATAATCGAAAGCTTCCTCAACAAAATGTGAAGATTTTTTACTAAGAAATATTCGAAAATTATTAACAATAAAAATATTCCATTAAATTAAGTACATAAATATATTTCATATTATAATTATTCTTGAAGAAATTGAAAATATATAAACCTCTTACAATGCCCTTGGTGGATTTACTTTGTTTTGGGTATTAAAAACTCTACAATTAGTCCTAACTTCTCCAGCATTTCCAACAAGAACCTCAGTTCTTCCCAATTTAATCATAGCATTACCAAAAATTGTCTTAAATGCAAACCCATTCCTCGCAAAACTCGAAACAATTCCAGCACTAGATCTATCCAAGGCAAGTTCTTGATCAATCTGCAATATCCCCTTTTTCAAAAGAAGTTGTTTATAGTACTCATTATCAAAAACCAAACCGGTGCTCTGATCCAAAAACACAGTCGGATCAGAATTGGGAGAAGCACAAATCTTACTAAGATTAGCAGCTAAATTAGAATCCATTGTAGGATCAGAATTTGCTAATCGGTCCGAAAAGAAACTGCAATGAGCAAAACCAACTGTATGTGCACCTAAAAGAGTAATCATATCAGTAAAAGTAAACCCTTTTGCCCTGAAAACCTGAAATGCTTCAGAGACTGTATCTGATGGTCCTGGTAAGTTCACATCCTCAACATTTGACACTAGCCCATCTCGCCTTCCTGTAGGGATTGTATAATTAGGTCCTCCTGCCAATGCCACAGCATCTCTAGTTGCAACTGTTACAATGTCTGCACAGGAAACAGTTCTAGGACATGCTGCTTCTAAGGCTTTCTTGATTTGATCGATTAGGTCGTACTCTCGAACTGTTTGGTTCGGTCCTGCATCTTTCTCAGATGGTTTTTGATTCGTTGAGTCTATAAGAATTGATGCATCACAACCCTGTAATAACAAAAAATTATATTAATTATTGATTTTTACAACGTTCACGGTCATAATAATAAATTAATGAGAATCTTACTCTAACAAAGCAATCATGGAAATGCATACGAAGTAAGGCTCCAGTTATGGACCGATCAATTTTAAATCGGTTTTGCACTTGTTGGAATATAATGGATTCTGCTTGAGGACAAGTTGATTGGTAAAAACCAACCCTTAGATCAGCTAAGACAAACAGGGGAAGCACTAAGAGAAAGATCAGAATTGAAATTTTCATTCTCATTTTGAATATAGATAGATTGCTATAAATTTTTCAACTATATTAATTTTGGGTTTTAGGTATTCGAATTATGAAAGACAGTATATAAAGGAAGAGAGATAGCGATTATGAAGGAGAAAAGCCGGCATGACGTGCTATCAACTTGATTTTTCAAACAAAGATTTTTCCTTTTCCATATGGCTATGCTGGTAGCTCTATGGAAACATACATACGTGCATACAACAAAACCAAGTCGATTGTGCAATTAATATTTTTATTATATATCTAGTGTGTGTGTGTGTGTGAGATGTAAGTATTAATCTATTGATTGATAGGCTTGTAATTTTAGCATATACAGAGTAATATAATGCACTACTCAAACTCTTATTTAAAAATTTTAATTGAGTTCAAGTTGCGATTATACCTATTCGATCAAAATTGAAATGATTTTCTCTATAGCATAATTTTCCATCAATCTCTTCTTAATTGAATAAATGATTGGTATAATTTTGACTTAATAAATGTATGAAATTAGAAAAAAAATAATTATGCTCAAAGATTTGACCAGTTGTACTTTTTTTAAAACGTTTAGATTTTTTTATTATGAGATTTATTTGTTAATCTCAAATTAATACTTGAGTTATAATTTGAACTCAAATTAATAAGTTATTATTTAAATATTATATAAAATATATTTAAACACTCATGAGTTATTCAAGTCAGATACTATAATATTTAAATTCGACTTAATTTTAATCAAGTTAAATTTGAATATATTAATAATTAAGTTTAAATAGTTAATGAATAGCTTGGCTTATTTACACTTTAGTATTATTTTATTTTTCTTATAAATTTGTAATTGCAATAATAGATTATTAATTGGATAGGAATGAATTTGTTGCAATATGCAAAAAAATTGAACTATAAAATCATTTATTGCAACAAAAATATTAATTTTATCATATTGGGACAAAGAACAAGTTGAGATAACAAAATTTTCCAAGTGAAAACAAGAATTGAATGCTTTTGATATTATTAGAGTGGATGAAGCGTCAAGGCTGGTGCTGAAATAATAAATAATTAATTTTCACCATACTCCTTTTTGGCTAAAATTTGAAGAGCACAGTTTGGCAAATCCATAACTATTAAATCATTAATTATTACTATATATATGCATATATTTAGTCTTTAGTCTCCACTTTCTGTTGAGATTTGCTATTCTTTTTCTGATTCAATAATCATTTAATTGAAAGTTCTCTTTCAAGAGCTTCATATCTGGTGATGATAGAAATTATTTAGGATATATTTAATGATGATATATAAAATACTACGACATTTTAAAGTAATTATCCTTATAATATTTTTTTATTAATTTGATTTTAATTGAAGTTCAAACATATAGCCTTTTAATTAGTGCTGGAGGCGATTTTAAAGTTATTAAATTAAAGCTCACTGGTTATAATAAAAACATTTATTTTTAGTTAATCAAATCAAATGAGTTATATAATGGGAATTAATTTTCTAAAATGGATCTCAAGAATTATTAAAATCTATATATAGATTATAATCTCAATGAATACTCCAAAAATCGCTAAAAGAAAAATATTATAATTGTCATTATATATATTAGATCTGTATATATAAATATAATATAAGGTGTGAAGGTGTTAACTGTATACTTTCTCATTCCTTGAAGACGACCATGAGCTGGGAAGGAAACAAACTTGCACGTTGGAGGCAATTATAAGCTTAAGCTATCATATATTTTCATGGAAAATAAATATTAATATTTAATTATTTATGAATTTTAGTTTAGATCATGCTTCATGTCATCAAATTATTATTATTATTATCATTTTGAGGATACATGAAATTATAACTAGTTAAAAAGGTTTAATATTAGTACATGAAAGAAATTTGGGAACTCAACAAACAAAAATATTTGATAAAAAAATGAAAGAATAAAAGAATTTGGCTAAAACAATTCAAAGTCCATTAACTTTTTTTTTTTTTTTTTTAATCATAGATCATAGATTCCTTCTAAAAATAAAAGAAAAAATATATCCCTATTAAAAAAAAAAAATTCTATTTTCTATTTCTGAATGTTTTTTTTTTCTTGGTAGAAAAAATTACATGCCAAGATTTTTTTTTTTTTTTGTAACCTATTGAATATACATCATAACAATTGAGCCCCAAAGGGCACTCCTGTTCTATCCAACCACAAATTCCCTTGAATAAAATTACTTGTACTATATTTATTTGCCTCAGGTTTACAAGTAATCACCTTGTACCCTTCTGATTTAATTCTTTTTTTAGTGTCAGCTCCAGGGCCATGGTTTTCAAATTCTGCAAACAACAAATTTTTCTGTTGAATTTGATTATTGTTCATAGATTTCATTGTCCATCCTGAAGGACAAATCACATTTCCAATATAACTTTGAAGAATTATAGTTCTTGCATATAATCCTCCAGGCCGGCCCAAGTATGTTGGAATATGGAATTTCTTGCGAGATTCATCTTGAATGATTGTGCAATCTTGTAAAACAAATCCTGTTGTCTGACTTCTATCTACCCTGCCTTGAGCAATTATTGTGTTAAATTTTTTAGGTGTTAATGGATCTCCAATGAGAATTAAAGATTTTTGTATCACTGTTGATGAGTCTCCATAGATGAAATCTTGAGAACCATAAATTATACATTCTCTGTAGAATTGCCTGTGTGTTAATGCATATAATGTTCTTTCAGAACCTTCAATCTTGCAGTTGAAAATTGCAGCTTTATCAGCTTGTACTCTGAGAGCTACAGTTTCTTTTCCTATTGTAGCTCTGTTTTGTATAGTCAGTGATTTGCATACAAATCCATTTCCAAGAACAGCTGTAATTTGAAAACAAAAGAAACATTAGTCTAAAGAATTTTGATTTTACTGATATTGTAAGTTAAATAATTTAACGAGTAGAATTACTTACCAAATACAGCAGTCTGATAAGCTGTAATTCCATCCTTGCCATGTTTTGATCCATAAACAAGAGTCCTTTCCATTCCATCACCATAAATATAAACATTAGTGTGATTCTTGGAAATGAGTACATTTTCATTATAACAGCCTGCCTTCACATAAATAACATACCAACCCTTACTATTCAATTTATATGCCTTTAGAGCTTCCCCAATTGTTCTGAATTTCCCTGTTCCATCCTCAGCTACTACTGCATCAGGCTGCAATTTACCATCATCATAATTCCCAAGAATCTTTCGCTTCGCAGCAGAAAACCATGTCGGATACTCTCCTTCCTTCTCCTTTTGTCTAAGTAACCTTCGATATTTAATCTTATTTGATGGGGTTGTTGGCATTGTCGAATTTATATTAAGAATAGCTAAAGCATTGCTAGCTGCCATTTTAGGATTCACAAGTTCATTGTCCATTAGTAGTTTGATTTTTCGATCTTTAAGTCCTTGGCGACATGATTCTTGATATGCAAGAACAGCACTTACCCAATTCTTGAGATCTGCAGATTGTTTATCATTCAAGATTGATGCATTTGTTGCTACTAATTTTGCAGCCACAAGATCATCAATGCCTAATGAGATCATTTCAACACAATCTTGTAAAGCTTGACGATCTTTCTTGATTCTGGCGAGTCTTTTTGATAAATCTTTAACTTTATTCATGTATCGAAAAGTAACATCAATTGCCGCTTCAACATAATCCTGAAACGTTCCATTAAACTTGTTGGAAACAGAAGAAAGGGAATTCTTGCAAGCAGAGACATGATCTGTTCTTGAACAAACAAAATCAAGAATTGGTGATTTGTTTGAATCGTGTAGTACTAATGATTTTTTACTTGATTTTGAAGATTTTCTGCAGTTGGAGACAAATTCATTATTCTTCGATTTCCTACAAATTGGATCATGATGAGTTGATGGTGGTAATGGTGGCGATGGCAATGGTGGCAATTGAGTTGTTGGCATGGATGGATCACCAGGAATTGGCCTAATAGAGGTAGCAAACCCAACAATCACAACTGTAATTACAACAAAAGAAAATGCCATAACAATTATATTGCTTATCTTTCCATCTCCTTCCTCAAAATCCATCATTTTGCGAAATTCTTGATTTTGAGATGAAGAACTTGATGTGTAAGATCAAGTTATTATTCTCCTAAAAAAATAAACGATTTTATAAGAGCAATTAAAATATTATCAATAGCCAACTCCTAATTACACGCGGAAAGTGTATTATGTGTATATAACTATATACTATGATGTCTTAATTTAATTTATTAATTAATATTTTGTTCTAGATCTTAAAGCAGTGCCATTAATTTTTTGCATTATTCTTTGCTAAACATAACATTTAGTCACCTTGTTAAACTTAATTTACTTGTTTAGTTTTGTTCAAAACAGTATTCAGTTATATAGTTCTTACATTATAGACTTTTTTTTTTTTTTTTTTTGCCAAAATCCTTTTTCTGTTTTAATGAGAAAAAAAAAAAGAAAAAAGCAGTATTTAGTTTGGTATTATTGTTATAATATTGCTGCAACTTCTCTTTAGTAACTCCTTACAGCCACTTAAAGCTATTTTTGAGCAAACTGATTATAAAATTTTATATGGCCAAAGGTACAAATAGGACCATTTTCTTTGTGCTGATATTTAAATGAGCTCTTAATATTTTTTTTTTATCCCATTAGACTCTTAATCTTTTCAAAATGACACATATAAAACTCTCTCTTTTTGGTTAATGCTCAAGTGAGTCCTTAATGTTTTTTTTTTTTGTCCCATTAAACCCTTAGCCTTTTCAAAATGGTACATATAAAACCCTATGTTAAAAATAAAAAATTAATATCTATGCACCTACGTATTAATTTTTATTTTTTTATAAATATTTTTTAAACTATTTGGAGAAATTTTAATATTTGTGAAATTTAAAGTTAATAAAATAAATTAATTAATTAAAATATTACAAATTTAATTTAATATAAAATGACTCCTTAGTTCTTATACATTAAAATATAATTTATAAAAATATATATATTTTTTATATTTTAATAAAGATAAAATATATTTTATCTTTATTTTAAAAAATATATTCAAAACTAAAGAGAGATAAAATATATATATATATATATATATATTATCTTTATTAAAATATATAATATAATTTTTTTTATAAATTATATTTTAATGTATAAGGATTAAGAAATTATTTTATATTAAATTAAATTTTTAATATTTTAATTAATTTATTTATTTTATTAACTTTAAATTTCACAAATATTAAATTTTCTCTAAATAGTTTAAAAAATATTTATATAGAAATAAAAATTAATACGTAGGTGCATAAATATTAATTTTTTTATTTTTAATATCACTTGACAAAAATTCTAAATTATGGATGGAGAGTTTTATATGTACCATTTTGAAAAGATTAAGAGTCTAATGGAACAAAAAAAAATATTAATGGCTCACTTGAGTATCAGCTCAAATGAGAAGGTTTTATATGTACTATTTTGGAAAGATTAAGGGTCTAATGGGATAAAAAAAAATATTAAGAGCTCGCTTGAGCACCAGCTCAAAGGAGAGGATTCTATTTGTAAATTGATCAATTTTATAAAATAATTGTGATTTTCATAATAAATTATTCTATACCTCAAAATTTATTTGTTAATACTATATTCTTAATTTTATCATATTGACAGATTATCGATATATTTTATAAGTTTTTTTGAAACCAAAAGGAAGAAGCTTTATTGCAAATCAAAAATCAAACAATCTTGAATGCAAGGAGGGAACAACCTCTCCCACTCTTGCCGTCCAGACGTAAAACTAACTATTCGAGCTAGAGAATGAGTAGTCTTATTCGCTGATCTTCTAACAAACACAATCTCACAATCTCTAATAGATTTTATAAGAGATTTACAATCTGAAACAACAAAACTATAAGAAGAACGGTCATCAAAATTCCCACGAATAGCTTGAATGAGCGCTAAAAAATCTGACTCCATAACTACTCGTTGTCTACCATTCCCATGGATCCAAGATAAGGCCTCGCGAAAACTTAAAGCCTCTGCTAATTTCGGATCTGTTATGCCAAGAAAAGGGCTACCAAAAGCTGCAACAAAAGAACCATTAGAATCACATAGAACCGCAGCACCACTACTAAAACTATCATTTTGAAAACACTGCCGCATCCGTATTACACTTCAGCCAGCCCTCCGGCTGACGAACCCAAACCTCAGACCCATCATTCGCAACACAAGAATAAGAAACATGTTTAGAGGCTTGTGCGGCAATCCACTGAAAGAGAAACGCCGAAGCAGAGAAAACAACATGGTCTGCAGATTCTTGCACCTGGTTCCATATCACAGCATTTCGATGCTGCCAAACACTCCAAGCCACCATACTTGCATCAGAAATTTGCTTGAGAGTACCATTACACAGCAGATTGATGAACCACACAGCCCAAGAGACCGAAGTTGAAGCAGACAGAGATAAATTAACTAACCTCAAACAAGCCTTTGCAAAATCACATGACAATAAAATATGGGAAACAGACTCCTCACCATTTCCACACACTGGGCATTGGGCCTGCACATCAACCATCCTCTTAAGTAAATTATCCAAAGTCGGAATGCAATTGTGCAATGCTCTCCAAAGAAAGTTCTTAATTTTAGGAGGTACATTCAAAGACCACAACTTTTTCCAACCCAAATATGAGATAGAAGAGTTTATCAAAGGAGCAAAATCATGAACCAAAGATAAGCTCTTGTAACCACTACGGACTGAGTAATTACCCCTCAGGTCTGGCCTCCAAATATAACAGTCAGCGGCATGCGAACTACTTAGAGGAATCGAAAAAATTAACTCACAGTCCCTCTCATTGAAAATGCTACGAACTGATGTAGTATCCCAGCAACAATGATTATGGTCAATAAGAGAGCTAACTGGAGACTATAAAACATCTTCAGGCATTGGAGTTGATACATACGGATTAGACGAATCAGGTAACCATGGATCCCTCCAAGCATCAATACTAACACCATTACCCACCCTCAAAATGCAGTTGTCTTTTAATAGTTGCTGGCCTGCCAGTAAGCTACGCCACAAGAAACTCGGATTAACACCCAAGCTTGCTTGTGAAAAAGAGTCTGAAGGAAAGTAGCGAGCTTTGTAGCCTCGAGAAGCTAAGGAATTATGATTAACCAACAAGCGCCACCCTTGTTTAGCTAGCATTGCAACATTAAAATCTCTAAATGATCGAAAACCCAGACCACCCAATGATTTCGGTAAGCACAACTTCTCAAATCTCATCCATCTAATTCCTGAATTCAAACTCTGATTTTGCTGCCAAAAAAATCTATTGATTGTCTTCTCCATATATAATTGAATAAGGTAATTATAGTTTGAATTTGGGGTCTAAATGAATCAAGCCGTTCGTGAGCTGCTCAGTGTTCGGCTTGATAAAAACTTATCTGCTTTCGGTTCGTTTTATAAACGAGCCAAGTTTAAATCTTACTTTAAAACTCGATAAATATATAAACCGATCTTGATCAAAGTTAAACTTGACTCGATTAGACTCGCGAACAGCTCGATTAATAGGTTCATAAACAATTTAATTATTATTATTATTATTAACTTAATAATTTTGACACTTCAAAAAATATATTTTAATACTCCTATAAATTTTTTGGTAATTCAATTTGAATAAAATATATATACTCATGATTAACATAATATCTAATATTTTCTTATAATATAATCTAATATTCTAATTTTTAAAAATATATTTTTTATTAATTAATATCTTTATAATATATAGAATACTCAATTTTATAATTGGATTTTTTTTTACTAATTGAATACTTTTACTTTTACGTTAGTTTTAAGTATTTTTATTATAATTATTTTATTAAAAATAAATATTTAGAAAATTGAGTATTTTGATAAATTATAAATTAGTTTCAAAACGACTCGAATTTGAGCTCGAGTTTAATTCAATTATAATTTATTAACGAGCCGAATTTGAATATGATTTTCAAACTCGATCCAAGTTTGAGTTTGGAAAAAAATATCAAACTGAAACTGAACAAGCTAAAACTCGACTCGATTACAGCTCTAATTTGAATATACAATGAATTAATTACATAAAATTTATTATTTTAATTGAAAGTTATGTAAATGTTAATAATTAATTCGGTTCAATTTTGATTTTTTAATTTGGTTTGGTAATTTTGTTAATTCAATTTTTGTAATATATATATATATATATATATATATATATATATATATATATATATATATATATATATATATATATAATTCAGTCAATTCGGTCATTTTGAATTTTTTGAATATAAACTGAACCGAGCTGAATAAATCAAAATTTATAAAAATTTAAACTGAATAGATCGAATTAAATTCAGTTCGATTGAATTTTCAGTTATACCAATTTTTTTGCTTTCCCTTATCTACCCTATTGGAGAAGATTTAAGAGAGCCAATGATACTTTAGTGGCATGTTTCTTCAATGAAAAGCTAAAATTAAGACCTCAATAGCTCAAGCTTGGAGGTAATGGCTACATTTCAAAGATGTACTTTTTTTTTTTTTTTTTCCTGCAATTCATAAAAAAAATTTTAAAAAAAAAATCTTATTAAATTTATTGAAGATACCAAATCATTTTATTCATATAAAAAAAGCTATTTCTCCCAACTTTTTTTACCAATTAATTTTTTTAAAAAACTGTAATATTATTTTATCTATCAATCGCTTCTAAAAAAATGTATTATATATTTCTTTAAATTACTAATATCGTAATATTATGGCTTGATGTATAATTAATTAACATAAAAATAACGAGACAAATCGTCTGCTGTAGCTAGAATTGCTACAAGTGTTTGGAATCTGAGAAATTGAGAGAAAATAGAGAGAAAAAGAGTTGGGAAGGAAATAGAATTGTTATTAATGATTCAACACACTTACATCAGTATAGCCATATGCCTTATATTCTACTAACATCTCTGTAACATTTAGATTCAAGTATTTTTATTTTTTTTAAAAAAAATTATAATTCAATTTAATTTAAAAATTGATGATCCGATTTTATTATTTTGGCTCCATATATAACAAAACCCAAGTTACTGTGAGAATATATTTAGCATAGCAAAACAAAAGGGTTCATCTAAAAATTGCAATTTCAAGAGTCTCCTTTCCTGTAAATTGTTTGAATTTGTAATATGCACAGTTGTTCTAGGAATAATACTGAATTCCTTAATATCAAGAGGGCCCCATAAAAGAGCATAACAGCTATCAATATTCAATATTGAAGTAATTAATTCATATTCTGAAAATTATACTTGATAAAATATATTCTGAAAAGGTCATATAGGCATAAACACTGTGTTCCTAACAATATTTTCTAGAAAAGCTTTAAAGAAAGAATTTTAACTCTTGCTTTTTTTCTTTTTCTTTTTTTTTTTAATATCTGTAATGATAAATAAGAATGACTTTACTTCTTTTTCATCTTGGAAACTCCTCTCAAGCCTCTCTTTCAAAGAAGATAAACCCAAAAGAGAGAGATTCATCAAGAGTGGTGAACCATTCCTGCCTTAAAAGAAAGCTTTTTTCCTGTAAAAATAAAGAGGAGAGGCATTTATAAGCAAGGTTTAAAGATTGGCTTTATTGGGTTACACACAACTTTATACTTGACACTTGGATTAGCTTACAAAGAGAAAAGATTAAAAAGAAAGAAGAAAAGAGGAGAAAAGTGAAAAACTTTACTTACCACTTCTTTAATGGATTTCCCTATTGGAAATTCTCTCTCCCATAAGGTACTCAAACTTTAATGCGGCTATGACTTTGATTATGAAGCAGTGGCATCTCCAAGATAGCAGCTTTAAGCACAAAGATTTGCCTGTACATGTAACTTTTAATTTCACCTGGAAATCAGTATTAAATGTATAACTAATAATCAAAGCCAGATACAATTGACAAACACCACCAAAATTATCTAAAAAGCCCCCATGAACTTCTGCATGGAGAGCTGAAGTTTTGAAGGTCAAATGAACAATTGAGAGCGGTTGATATGAAAGCACTGAATCACTGATATATGTAAATTCACCCACCAAAGGAAAGTATGAAAAACAAAAACTTCTGAAAAAATACTTCCAAATTTGATGACACGAGTATAGCAACAATCAAGTATTTAAAAGTCAAATTCGCAAAACATGGGTTAGCCCTGTAATAGAGCGTAGTTTTCAACTATACATACAACATTCAGTATAACTTGCTCTTATTTTTCTGTCAACTCAAAGCAGAAGGGAAGCATGTGTATGAACTGAAACCTACAACAGGCCGCAAACCATAAGAACACTCGCTAAAGATCCTCAAATATTTACAGGGTGAACTCTTTTGAAGAGATATGAAGACAACACAGTTGATTATAACGCAACTTTTGATTTCTCGAGAAGACTTCAATGAATCAGAATTTAGTATAAAAGCACAAGCTCTGAAAGAAAGCTGATGCAAACATTCACTCTGCAGAAAACAAGTCCCACCAATATGCATAGAAAAAGATTGCATGACAGAAGTCCATCAACAAAAACTTCAGCAATCAACCTTTAGCTGCTCTCCTGGAATGTATGAGAGCGAGAAAGAGCAGCTGGGTTTGCTTCCAGTATATGATTGGAGTCTGATACATGGTCCTTTCCTTCTGATTTGGCTTCACAAGTTTTGAAGATGGTACCTTTTGATACAGGGTTCTTCTGGTCAAGTTTAAGACCTAATGTGGCCCATAAAGGACTTTTTGAAGCCTCATTTGGGTCATCAATCCTCAGTGTCTTTGGAACCAATATGCACTTCTCTGCTTTTTCTTCATCCATAAGATTTGAATCTCTAGAATGTTTGCCTAGGTTTGGCGAGCCATTTCCAGAGCAGCAACTTGTGCTAGTGGAGGATGATGGGGAAGAGCAACCATTAGATCCATTTGCTGACATATTTCCTGTTCCAGCAGTCCACATAGGCATGCAACCCCAATATGAAGCCGGTACAAATTGTAAAGGAATGCTTGGTGGACAAAACCCTGGGACTGCCAATATTGGTGTAGGGCACCATTGAACTTGACTGGAATTATTATTATTATTTGGCATACCAGGTTGCCCAGCAAAGTGCTGAGCTGCTGCCGTGGAAGTTGCATTATTCCAACCAGGGTTCCAGGGGAAAACCCATGGAGGAACTGGGTAACATTGGACAGGATGTGAAACATTGAGCTCATCAGAAGATCCTGGCATGCCAACTTGCTCCTTTTGTGCAACAGTTTCAGGTAATTCATTTCCGCGGCAACTGGATGTTGTCATGGAGGATCCACATGAGGATGGCTCCTCTACATTATCTCGACAATTGACTGAACTAATCTCAGCAAATCTCTTTTGGTCTCCAAGATTAAGCACTGTCTCCATGGATTCACAAAGCGGTGCTTCAGGGCCAAATTTTAGAACCATCCCATTTCCCGTTGTTGAAGGCCTCAAAGTGGTTGCAGATTCAACAGATGATATAAGTTGTTGATTGGACGAGTCTGAGTTTTCCATTCTGGTAATAGGCACCCCATCAGAAGATACTAATATTTGACGGTACTGAGAGGCTAAGTGCTTATTCTTCCGCCGCCCAGCACCAATAGGAACATTTCTCATTGTTCCACCAGCTGTCCAATATCTCTGACAATTCTTGCAGAAATGCCTTGGTTGGTTGACATTGTAATTGTTAAAGTAACAGAATTTTGTGTCTAAACTGTTACATCGTGGACATGGTAGGATCTTATCTGGCTTCTTGAAAATTTTCTCTTGGTCCACACTATTAGTCTCTACCTGGTCTTCCTTCAGCTTGGAAATTTTTTGAGTTTCTTTCGCTTGCATAGGGGTTTGGTTTTCTTCCTTGCTTTGTACTGAAGTAGTGGACTTTTCTGGCTCTCCAGAATTGTCTTCATAAAGACCATGTATTTCTCCTTTTGTAATTTCACTGCAGCTATTCTGGAATTCAAAACAAAAATTATTAGAATCCATTGAGAACTGGAAATTTAAGAGAAACAAAAAAGAAGGGAGGATAAATGAAATTGTGGGACATGAACAAAAAGGATTTATGTTAGAAGAATTTAATGAGAAATTACAAGGAAACAACAAGAAACTGTTATATGTATTTCCAATCCTAAAAAAATGAACTAATAGGTCATATTTCTTTGATTTTTCAAAATTTTCTTCTTCATTTCCATTATATTTGTATCACAAATTATAACATGCAAGACTTAAAGCAACCATGTTCAGATATCAGATATGAATTAACCAAATTGAAACATGATTCATAACTCATAAACGTACTTTAAATATGACAAAGCAACAGTTTGATACAGTGGAAAGAATGGTGAACAATATTGACATTTAACCAGCTTTTAACCTCGCAAGAAATGAAAATTTCTAAGCAGTAAGGAGTATGATCTTCATTATTAGATTGCCAATAAAATCGCCATTATGAGCTAACAGAAAATGCAGTTGACTGAATCTTTTTTGCCACTAGCAAATGGAATGGTAAATTAAATGACTCACACTGGCCACAAAAAATCATAAATATAACATTTAGAAAAAGAAAAAAGAAGACAAACCCAAATTTTTGCATTGCTTTTTCTTCCAAAAAAAAAAAAAAAAAAAAATCATAATAATCATAACAAAGAATGTTGCGAAAGGTAATAATTTCATCTTTCAATAAATTAATTCACTGTAAAGACAGAAACCAAAGAGTTACCCATTTAAAATAAGATTTTCACCATATTGCTAATATTAGAAAAACATAATAATTCTCAAAAAGAAAAAAAAAACATTTAAAACACAATTTTTAGGCATATGCAATTAAGGGTATTTGAAAAATGAACAAAGTAAGATAAAAAAAAAAAAGTAATCATAATAATAATAATCAAACAAAAGAAAAACAAAGAGAGAGAACTCTTGTTTCTGCTGTACATTAAACAGAACACCTTTTGAACAAATTAACCTAATATAAATATATTTTTTCCATAATCAATACCTGCTTATATATAACCATAAAGATCAAAACCAAGATTTTTCACATTTTCAGGTCAGTTTTATGGAACCAAGAAAAAACCAGACCAGAAGAAACAACATATTCCCATTACATTAGTTTTCAAGATTCAGTTAAAGCTCAAACAAAGACACCTTTTTTGTTGTTTTATAAGCAAAACCAAAATAGCCCCCACAAAACCAATAGAAAACCTAAAACCCTGAAAAAATTCAAGATCAATCCTCAAGATTCACCTAAAAACACAACTTAAAAGCCTAAATCTTTTCTATCTTCAAGACCCAGAAATTCCTTAACAACCCATAAAACTTGATACTGAAAAATGGGTATTTCATTAAACCAAGGAATAAAGATACAATACCTTGGATGGTGATTTGGCCGGAATCTGGGAATTGGGTACCGGAATCTTTCGACCAAAGAGCTTGATAGCCGGATCTTTGGACAGAGGCATATTTGCACCATTCATTTTTGTATCAAAACAATTGATTTAAACTTTGAAGAGCTATTGCAAGACCCATATAGAAATACAAGCAAAAAGAACAATAAAAAAAAAAAAAAAAAGAGGGATAGAGAGGAAAAGAAAGGGCCTTTTTGGTGACTTAGAGAGAAAAAGGGTTTTTCACTAAAACAATTTCTCTTTCTTGCTCTGTTTTTCACTAAAAACCCATAAAACCCTCTCAAGTAAAGTCCTCCTCCCAGAAAAAGTCCCAGATGATAAAGTATAAAGAACGTGAAAGGATCAGAGTCTTTTTGTCTTTTTATTTTTTAAATATTTGTAATTTTATTTTTTTATTTATAATTTCTTTTTCTTTATTTTTTTTAGTCAAATTAGTTTTTAATGAGAAAGCTGCCACAATTAACTCCTTAATTTCACCGTATGTCAGTTTTTTTTCTTTTAAAAAAAAATCAATTAAAAAATATAAGGGTTTTATGTTATGTACTTTTTTTCAAATAAAAAAATTATATCAAAATAATAAACTAATGCAAGTTGTTTCTCTCTATATATTTGCTATGAACTATAAAATTTTATGATATCTAGGCATCTTTTTTTTTTTTTTTTTGTATTTTTTATATATTTAGAGAGTGGTTACAAGTATTTTTTTTTAATTAATTAGAATATTTTAATTAAATATTCTTCTAACAAATAAAGTGAATGAATATGGCTTTTTTGGTTTTCTTTTAAATTGCTATAAATACAAAATTAAAATAATCTTATTTCTTAGGATAATTTTTATTTATTAACAAATTTTAATTGAACTGTATTAATGATTTATAAATTTGAATCAATTAAAAAAATAATTATATATATTTAAATATAAATATAAGATAAGCTATTCCCCATCAGGAGGGATTTTTTTTTTTTTAATTATAAAAATAAGATAATGCAATATATATATAATATTTAATTTCTTTTTATGGTAAGAAAGGGAAGATTGAGTTATTTATTTGGTGGATAAAAGAGGAGAAGTAGAGATTTGGTGCCAGCTGGCATCAGAGTCAGTAAAGGTGAGTGAAATTAGTGACCAAGAGATTTGTAGTGGCTAAGGATGGAGCTGACGTGAGAAAGAAAAAGAAAAAGCAAAAGGCTAAAAAAGCGAAAAAGGTACCATGTCTAAGTGGGTCCACGTCCATCTCAGAAAAATAAAAATAAAAAAGAAAAAGAAAAAGTTACATTTACGCCGCCTTCAATGTCTCTTCCAGTTTGCTTCTCTTGCCTTTTATTTTTAATAAAATATATATATATATATATATTTGTTTGTATACCTAAATTGTTTCACGGCTCACCAAGATTCACATCATTGAGACATATGGTGCAATTAGCTAATAATCTTTGATTTTGGCCAATTCTTTAAACCACGCAAACCTTCTTCTTATCTTTTTATTCCATGTTCATATTAAGAAAGAGTATCAGAAAATCTCATTATTATGAGAAAATTATATAAAATTAATTGATTAATTAGTGGAGTAATTTGTGACTTATTATGATTAAGTATTTGATAATATACTTTATTTGTATTGTATTTTTTACCATAAATATGGGTTATTATATATTATGTAAACACACACAAATAAATAAAATAAATGTAGCCATTATTTTTTTTTTGTCCATTGATATAGACTTTTTAGTCGAATAACGTAAATTTTCTTTTTATATGAGTTATTATATAATATTAATTAATTGATATATATATATATATATATATATATATATATATATATATATATATATATATATATATATATATATATTAAATGATAAAGATAGTAAATTGGAATTGGAAATTTGTTCTTTCTTCTCTCTATTGTGACAATGTCAATATATAGGCAACTCAGCATGGATATAAATTTCAGGTAATTTTATTAATTACTAAACATGTTTTTATGAAGAATAATCTAGTGGCAGTGGTGGATTATTGAATGGAAAATGCAATCGGCATTTTGAAAAAAATCATTTATAAATATTAAATATTATTTAAAATTATACTATTTTATTTTTATTATTTCGACACTTACATTTTTCTATTTTTTTTACCACTTTTTCATAATAAAGATATAATTTCCTTTAACTAGATAAATTTTAATTTTTATCGAGTCGATGAGAAGGTAATTAGTTATATATATATATATATATAGCTAGAAAAAAAAATATTTTAAAGAAATATTTGTGAACTTTAAACATTAACCATCGACTTTAAATCACTCATCTAATAGCAACCTAAATCATATTTCATTATTGTGTGTATTTACATATTTTGAGTTGATTTGTTTGTTATTAATTAAATCCTGTATTTTTAAAGACCGCAATTTATTTAAAAAGAATAAATAAAAAGATTAGATCCGTCTTTTCCGAATATTCACTAGGAAAAAATGGGTTTTCCAACTCAATTTGGCAACTTGACTCGTGTGATATAAAAATTCATATGAAAAAATCAAAGTGATGGAACATAATGTCAAAATTGGGAATATAATATATGTTTATTAATTCTTCTAAACTCATGATTATACAAAAGCCAAAATGATATATATAAAAAAAATCCTTCATTAGCCAACAAATTCAATGAGCTCATAAGTCAAATATTTAGATAATTATATGATGATAATTAGAAGTTTCATAAGTTAAATTATTAGTTTATGAGTTAATTCAGCCGATAAAGAGGGTTTATTTTTCATTTTATTTATCAAATTTTAATTTTTGAATTAATATTTAAGAAGTAATGCTTGAATACATAGAAAAATTAGGGTAGAAAATATATTTTTCAATTCAATTGGAGAGAAAATTTAGTTTTAAAAAATACACAATATATAAAGAAAATGAAAAAAAATATATATATTTATTGAAAGCTAAAATTGACCAAAATATATATATTAAGTATATTTACGTGTCTTTTTTTTTTTTTTTTTTTTTGTGTGTGTTTATATATATGGAGAAAAAAAATAAATAATTAGTGGGTGGGACCACAATATTTGGGGAAGGGGTTTGGAGCAAGAAGAAAAAGATATAGGGTGATAAATAAAGAGCAATCTCATCCTCAATTTGAAGCTACTTTAAAGGAAAAAATTGGAAAATTGGTGCCCTCAAACTCCAAGTCTAACACGACCAAAAGCTAAAAGGAAACATTTCTGTTGGTCCCACCACTGACCTTTTCAAACGTTTAACAAAAAGTAACAAAACATGTTATGACATCTACATTTTCACTTTCACTTTCACTTTCATATACTTAATAACAACTACTTTCTTTAAAGGCAAAAAAAAAAAAAATTGTTTTATAAAGGTGTTATGGTAGTGCTTTGACACTTCAAAAATATATAAACACTTCATAAATTAATTGGTATTTGAATTTCTTTCTGATAATTTATTTTCAATTAGACTCCATAATTGAATTTAATATAATTATTATGAATTGTACTTAACTTACAATATAAATGGATAAAAATTTGATCTTATAGTTTAATCAAACCTAAATCCTTTTATTTTATTATTATTTTTTAAAATTAGATGTAGATTAATTCATGAGCTACTCTTTTTTTTTTTTTTTTTTTTTTAGAATTCATGAGCTACTTCATTACTCATATTTATGTAACCTTTTGTTTTTACTATTAACTATATTAATTATTATTCTGTTTAATTCGAAATTACTCATTTCGTCATGTAAAAATAATTAATTTTATAATCAAATAGATAAATAAATGTGTTTTAACCATTTACGGCACTACCTTGTTGGAAAATGAATTCCACATCAAATAATGATAAAATATGTAAAGAATTTATAAGTGAGTGAGTGTTGAATTTAACACAAGTCAATTAATTTTATACAAATAAATTTCAACACTAATTGATTTATAAATCTAACTGTGTACAGGTTTATGGATTTTAATATGCCTCAATGGTACCCATGTCTTAGCCTTTTGGGTTTATGTCTTCATGATATGCATGTATTTGATTGTAAAAGGGAAGACTACCTATTAGTAGCTTAATAATTGTACATTATATATCTTTTAATAAAGAGATGTGGGGAAATTACAGATTAGGTTCGTCAAATATATATATATATATATATATATATATATATATATAGCTCTTCAGAAGTAATTTATTTGGACAATAATGTTTTCCTATCAGCAACCATATATATATATATGGTTCCCTTTGTTAAAGAAAATAAATAGCTGTTGAAAGTCTAAATAACTGCTATTTTAAAAAGTTTTATTTTATAGCTTTTTTCCAACAACTAGTAAATTGATTTAAATTTATATTATCTTATTCTTATAAAAAAATATTATTAATAATAATATTTTTTTAAATTAATTTTTATATAACTATAATGATAATAAATAATTATTAAAATATTATAAATAATATTTATAAAAATTATCATATTCATGTTTAGAAGAAAAAAAATATAATTATACAATAAAATAATTAATTATAATTTTTAACTACTAATTTTATTATTCTTGAGATTTTTATATCACACATTAAAGAAAAAATTAAGATATATAATAATATATTAAAAATAAGCTATAATCTTAATCATTTAGCATTTCAATAACAAGAAGTAGTAAAAATTTACCAAACGATTATATTTTTCAGTTATCAACTATCAGTTTCCAGCAACAGCTACCAGCAATATTTAAATCAAACATGTCTAACTCTTCTTTTATAAGGATTAGTGAGAGGTTTAATATAAATGAAGTTTGAGTAATATAAGTTGGTGTATAGAATATTTTATCTTTTATCATAAATTTAAAAAGTATTCAAAAAGAGTCATTAAAGCAATAATTTAGTAATCAAATACTTATTTTATAATATAAAAAAATTAATTGGTTGCTTGAATTTCATATTTGGTTAAATTGCTTCTTTTTTTTTTCCTAATTAAAAGAACGAGTGAACGTATAGAAAACTTAATTGATAAAAAAAAATTAAAATTTGATTTTCGACACATGAAAGTATTTTATACATAAAAATTTATTTGAAAAGACATGACAAGATCAGCTATTATAATTTAAATTCTTCAACATCTTTGTGTATGGATAAGGCAATTCATGTAAATTGATCGAAGACCAAATGGGCCAAAGTTTCAACGACATGGTTTGCTTTAGAGCTCAGCCTCATGGGTCTGTTGGGTATTGGGTAGACAATTGTCACTTTGGACCTTGTTATCAAATTTTTTAATATTTTTTTTGGGAATTTCCCTTCATTGTTAAAATAACAATATATTGAAATTTTAAAGATTTTTCTATAAGGGGTTATGGATTTTATAGAATTTTTTTGAATATTTAAGAAAAAAAAAATCTTTATAAAAAATTAAATTAAGATTGTAAAGTCTTTCTTTTAATATAAAAAGTTTATAGTTTAACTTTTTTTTTTTAATAGAAGTTTATAGTTTAACTTTTAATGACTTTTTCTGCTTTAAAAATTTTCGAATTTATTAAGAAACAAAAAAATATATATATTCCCTTCTCACAATTTTTTTTTTTTTTTTGGGTATAAACTCAATTTTTTTAAACAACGAAAATATATAAATTAGAGTTAAAAGTTTAGCCGTGTAAATGTAAAATCAAGACCAAAATACTAATATAATATTCAATTATTTCATAAATATCATTATCAGTGCCAATCATGTGTAGTCTGATTAGTTTTCTCATCTCTTTAAGGATATAAAAAATGAAAAGTTTCATATTCGAGTCTCTCAAATCACAAATAATTATCACCAATTTGATGAAAAATCTGAAAAAGAAGAGTTATCATATGTTGTATAGCTTATAATGTTATTTCGTTGATTAAATTTCTCTAATTTAAAATATATATATATATCATTATCAGTGTAATTAAAATATTAATTGAAGGTGACACATATATTGCTATAATCCTTTCTTTTTTTTTTAATTATCGTAAAAATAAAGAAATTAAAAATCCGTTCAAGACAAGAAAGACAAAAAGATATTTTACAGCCTAACTGATAAGTAATGGGCATGAAATTTCAAAGCCCATGCACCAAATCTATCTACATGGATTACAAAAATGGGAAAATTTCAAAAATTTACAAAAAATTTCATTTTGATCGTGCTCTCAAAAAAATTTCAAACATTTCATGTAAACATAACAAAATAACATTTTGACGCTCCTCGGTACGCGTCAGGTGCGCTTTTGTAGAGAGCGTGAACAGGAGAAACGGCACCATTATAGCAGGAGGCTTGTACAGCTGCATGCATCCATCAAATCGCTACCTTTTATGTAAAAAAAAAAAGGACATTTAATTAGTAATTTTTTGGTCAACAGTCAATTGCTACCACTTCACCACGCTACTATCACTTATTATTATTTTTTTTTATTTAAAATTTATGCACTTGCCTCTTTTATAAGACAAAACCAGCATTAAAGCTTTTTTTTTTTTTATCTTAAAATTCTTTTTGGTTGTTAATAATAAGTGAGTCTGTACACCTATAATGTAATTAAAAATAAATATTTGTAATATAGCTAAGAGGAAAACTATTTATATGTGTATTATTATTATTTTCTTTATAATAAAATTTTATTTTTCAACAAAAATATTAATGTGACATTAATTTAATATTTTCATGTGTATTCTAAAAGAAAATCAATATCATGTGACCATATTAATATTTAGTTATTACATGGATA